>VDFB02341100.1:0-63012 GCA_007258455.2 Sequoia sempervirens | reverse complement strand
AGCATATAGGGAAGATTTGTTTCAACATGAAATACCATTGAATCCAGATGCAAAGCCATTTAGACAGAAGCAAAGACCCATTAATCCAACATTGGAACAAAAAATGTAGGAAGAATTGGCAAAGCTCAGAGATGGTGGCATCATCAAACCAATTAGGCACTCAACATGGGTCTCAAACTTGGTCCCTATGAGGAAGAAAAATAGAGATATTAGTTTATGTGTGGATTTTAGAAATCTAAACATGGAATCCCTCAAAGATAATTATCCTCTACCCAATATGGAGGCTATATTACATAAGGTGACAAGGTGCGAGCTATTATCTATGATGGATGGGTTTTCAGGTTACAACCAGGTTAAAGTTAAAGAATCTAAGTAGTATAAAACAACTTTTACAACCCCATGGGGGACATATGTTTATCTAAGAATGCCATTTGGTCTCACGAACATAGGAGCAACCTTCCAAAGAGTTATGGATGTAGCATTTGCAGACCTAATTAATGCTATTATGGTGGTGTATCAGGATGACCTTATTGCTTATTCAAAGAGGGCTGAAGATCATGTAGAACATCTGGAAAAGGTATTTATTAAAGCTTTAGAATATGGGATTAGTTTGAACCCTAAAAAATGCCATTTTGCAGTCACAGAGGGTAAGCTCTAAGGATATATTGTGTCAAAGGAGGGGATTAGAATAGATCCTGAGAGGGTTGAAGCTATAAATAAAATTCCAATTCCTAAGACCATCAAAGCCATCCAGTCATTCTTTGGACAGATCAACTTTGTTAGGAGATTTGTTTCTAATTTTGCTAAAATCATTAAGCCCATATCAAAAATGTTAAGAAAAGGACAAAAAATAGATTGGACTCCAGAAGCATTAGATGCTTTTATATCAATTAAAAAGGCTATCAAGGAAGCCCCTATCCTTAAGTCTCCAGATTTTTCAAAACCCTTTTAGATATTTTCATTTGCTTCATTACATACTATAGCTACTATCATGTTATGGAAAAATGAGGAGGGTCATGAACATCCTGTGTCCTTTTTCAATAAGTCATTACAAGGGTTAGAATTGAAATATGATATAATGGAAAAACAAGCCTTTGCATTGGTACAAGCTACAAAGGCTTTCAGACCACATCTTGTTGGAGCTAAGGTGATTTCCTATGTCCCTCATGCAGCTGTTAAAGATATTTTGACATAGTCTGAGGTAACTAGAAAAAGATGCAGATGGATTAATAAAATTCAAGAGTTTGATATGGAAATACAAATTACTAAACTAGTAAGAGGTCAGGGTTTGGCCAGGTTAATGGCATAAACAAATATCGAAGAAAATCAGATTTGTAATATAGAAGAGGAGGAGAATGCAATTGCAAGTATTGAGCATACTCCTTGGTATGCAGATATCATGCACTACCTTAAACACATGAAATGTCCAGAAGGATTGAGTGATAGTCAGAAAATAACTTTAAAGTTGCAAGCATCTAAGTATGTATTCATGGAGGGCGATTTGTTTTGGAAAAATAGGGATGGAGTATTGTTGTTATGTCTAGATGAGTCACAAGCCAAGCATGTCTTGAGAGAAATGCATGAAGGGTTCTGTGGAGGCCATTATTTTGCAAAGACAACTGCACATAAAATCCTTAGGGCAGGTTACTACTGGCCAAAATTTTTTAATGACTCCATTTCATATGTAAGAAAATGTGAGGCCTGCCAAAAATTCTCTGGGAAAATGAAGTATCAGGGAGCTTTACCACTTAGGCCACTATTGGTTGAAGCCCCTTTTCATCAGTGGGGCATTGATTTCATTGGGGAGATAAAAGAGAAGTCAAGTGGAGGACATAAGTGGATACTGGTAGCTACTAACTATTTTACCAAGTGGGTAGAAGCAATCCCAACCAAGCAAGCTACAAGTAAAATTGTGACAAATTTTCTAATGGATAACATCATTACCAGGTTTGGTACACCACTAAAACTGATTATAGATAACGGGATGTGTTTCAGATCTGATGAATTCAAAAAAATTGTAGCACATATGGCATTACCATCTCTTATGCAGCTCCTTACCATCCGCAAGCTAATGGTCAAGCAGAGTCCAACAATAAAACTATTCTTAAGATTATAAGGAGGATGCTAGGTCAGAACAAAAAGGCTTGGGATTCAAAATTGAGACTGGCCGTTTGGGCGGATAGGATCACTATAAAAAAGGAAATTGGAAAATCCCCATTTGAATTGGTGTATGGAACACAAGCCAGGATGCCTTTACATAATTTTTTACTAGTTCACAAGTTTATCCTTCAAGAAGATTTGGATATCTCAGAACCTATGGAGGAGAGAATGGAGAAACTAGCTGAACTTGATGAGATAAGGAGAGTAGCTCAAAACCAGAACATGAAGTTGCAGGCATAGATGAAGTATCTATTTGATAAAAAAGAAAAAGATAGGAAATTTGAAGAGAATGATCTGGTGCTGATGTGGAATGCAAGGTGTCAGGAGAAGGGCAAGCACGGTAAGTTTGAAGCCTTGTGGCTAGGAAATTTTGTGGTTGTTGGAAAGAAAGGTGAAGATTCATATTATTTACAAAACATGACGGGTGAAGATCAGGAGTTCCCTGTGCATGGGAAATTTTTGAAGCATTTTTTCTCTTGAGCAATACAGAGGATTCAAGGTTGCCAGTGCATGGACAAATTTTGACAAAACCTCCCAAAATTTTATCTTCCATGCACAATAGTCTAGGAAATAAAAGGAACATGAATTGCCAATACATGGACAATCCTGATTTTCCTTCTCTTAAAATAAGTCTTTCCATGTACAGTAGTGTAGGGTCATATTCATTTCCATTTCCATTCATTCCATCTTTCTCACTGATCCATCACCTTGAGTTTGGTCTGCCCACCTAGAGATCTAGATCCTTGCAGTGATCTCACAATCATTCATCCCCAGATGGAACCACGGTTAGAACTGTAAAATTCTAAAAATTTTATAGTTATTTATACACATGAGTTTCCAAATTAGTCCTTACCATAAGCACAAAAATCCTCTCTTCATAATATTTTTTCTCATACTTTGCCATGTGGTCCCATAGAACTCATCTAGCCTTGAATATTTCATTGTATAATTCATATCGACAAGAGATGGTGAGGGTCTCCCCGACCCATGAAGTATTTTTACTAATATGTATCTTTTGTAGTCTATCGGCAAGAGTTCAGGAGTGTCACACCAATCAGAATTCATCTGCAAGAAAATGTCGGCAAGACACAATCCATTGTCTCGGCGACAGAAAGACTATATCGGCAAGAAAGTTATCATCGGAATGAGTCATAACGAACTCATATATGTCTTACTGACCAACGCATAAGGAAACATATCAGCCAGACTAAAAGTCATCAGAGTGAAGTCTTATCAAATGCATTAGGTATTGCTGACAAAGCGTAAGGTGAGTCTATCAATGGTTATCAGGATGAAGTTATGTAGTCTTTCCAACCCATATGTCTCGCCGAAAGTGGCTTCATCAGTGAGAAAGTAAATATGTCTCATCGACCAGAAAACATACCAAAGGACATATCTCGGTGAGACACAAAGTAATCTATGAAACATCTCCCCGACTCCAAAAGTCACAGTGAAACACATAAGATGAAAGGATATTTTTCGGTGAGACTTCAAATTTCGATGAGACGGTGGGACATTATAGCGATGTGACAATTTTTAATAGTAGGTGAGACCTCGAGGTTTCAGGAAGACTACAGGATGTTTTGACGAATAATTTAATGAACATTGCTAAAAGTTATTGCCAAAGATTTGAAAATGTCTCACCGATAATACTATATGATGTGATAGTAAGAGCTTCAAAAAAATAGACTTACTACACTTGTGTTTCAGCTAACACATTAATGGCGTGACATAGCATAATAAGGAGAATTCAATTGAAAACATTAGTGGGGAATTGATAGCATAAGAGATGGAAAGGTGAATGAGGAACCAGGGCATTCTTTTAGTTCGAAGGCTTCAAGCGAATACGGTAAGTTCTTGCGCCTTAGTTCCTCTAGTTTTAACTACTGTAATTTTGAGGAAATGGAATCTCCCAGCTTAGGAAAATCAAAGGGTAGAAAGCATGGTGAAAGCAGTCAAACAAAAGGAAAGAAAAAGAAAACTAAGACAAAACATGAGGGCAATGAGCGAAGATTAAATCAGGACCTTGTTGACCAATTACCGGGTTCTGGACCTAAAGCTAGAAGATCTGCACAACTTAGGGAAGAAGTAGATAAACTGGATGATAAATGCAAATTCATAGGATATGTTTGGACAGCAATAAGGGGGTATGAGTTGTTTAAATTTCACTATCATAGGAGAAATCATTTTGAACCAGTATGCAACCCATGGAAGCTTAGCTTAGGAAAGCTGGTATGCCCTAATGTATTCATTAATGCTGAATTGGTGAAATTGTTGGTTTTCCACTATAATTCAAAACTCAAGGCTATATGTTACCCATCTGGGAAGCCACAAATACATTTATTAGAAGAGGCAATATGAGATGTTTTCAATTTGGAAGGGGTTTGCAATGAAAAAATCATATGTGAAGAATTGGAAATGGAGCTCGGAAGAATAGATAAAATCTATAAGGGTTGGAGGTTGCCAATTCATAAGATTAGACAAAGTGGAAAACCTGTCCCTCTATAGGATAGTGATGGACCTCCTTTTCATGTTGATTTATTTGAACCTTATATGAAATATACTTATTTCTTAGTGGGCCAGGTATTGGGAATGGATGTCCATGAGTACATGTCAATTGTGCCCATGATAATTTTTGCAGATATCTAGTACCACAACTCTAGGCCCTTTGACTATGCTCATACATTTTTAAGGGGCTTGATTTTGGATTGATGGCAATCAAGGGTGGAGCCTCTATCTTTCATCTCAAGAATTATTCACTATTGATGCATATAGTGTTATATTTTGGACAAGAGTTGGGATTGTGGCCCCAGGAGATGAGAATTTCTCAAATTGATAAGGAAGGTGCAACATTTCCTGTTTAATTATGGACTGCTATTTGGGACAGTAGATTTTTCCAACTCTAGTTTTGTTCATTTTGAAGAATATTTTGTGAAGAAATTGTACAAATTGTACAATCATCCATGTAATTATTCTTTATCTGAAGAGATAAAGAGGTTTCTTTACCCAAAGGATCTCAATGGGCCGATTAGTCATAATTGGGGAGATTGGTATTGCCTGGAGGGAGCCGCTATGATTAGATTTTATGGATTTGATCCTTGACAAACTACTGCAGTACAACATGAAAAGAGGACAACCTAGAAAGAATTTTGACCCATAAGGGTATATTAATTTTGCTAAACTAAGGATAAACTTTGGAGTGTATCAACATGTGCCTATCACTTTGATGACATGATCCAGAATCTAGAAGAGGAAGAAGCAGAGATGGTGGTTGAAAGATATAATCAGAGATTGCAGGATACAAAGTTGTCATCTTCTGGGGAGCAGACACCTGAAGATAATGCACCACAAAACCAACCAAATAAAATGACCGGATTGAGAACTCAACAATATACCCGCCCTGCAAGAGAATTGAGTACTGAAGAAAATGTGGAGGCAGATGCAAGGAATGTAGAATACAAATCATTTGTTTTAGATGACGAATTCATAAAATCTCCAGAATTTAAGGCATTCTTGTACAAGCAAAAGGGAAAAGAAATAAGGGAGAAGGTTGATAATATCACTTCAGGTAATGAAGAGCAATTACTGAATGATTTGAAGATATGTGTGGATAAGGAAATGACAAATATGACCCCTGAAAAAGGGAGGAAAATGTTGGAAACCACCAGTGTGATGATTTCCCTGGCATAGATCTCAATTCTGCACTAGTTTTTGATAGTTTCTTGAAAGATAGTACTACTACACATAAGCTCAGCCCAGAAAATGTGACAAAGGTATATGCGGGATCAAAATATAATCCAAATGAGGGGTCATTGATGATTTGGGCCTTATATCTGCCTCATAGAAAATCAAAGGTCATTGATACTGAGAAGGCTTTTGGGAATGTGATGAATTTGAAAATTGGAGAAGCTGATCCTATGGCGACAACAAAAATTGGAATTAACGTTGCAAAACTAAACAAAGCACAAATTCAAATGCTAATAAAGGAAAGATAAATGTACAAAGAAAATAATGAAAGGATGTTAAGGGAAAATGACCACTTAAAAGATTTGTTAGGTGTTACAATGAAACCAACCACACTGCTTACCCATTGCGAAAGTTCATAGTCAAAAGATCATTGGGACGGATCAAGTGCTTATTCCCAAGGGAAATATGATGCCATTGCAGCAATGATTAAGGAAAGACAGGATAGCCTAACATCTTGGTTGAATAAACTCTGGGGAAAATACTCACATACCCTTGCTGCATTAAAAGAACATGAAAGGATGCATGGACGGATTATGAAGAGGCTTCAAGAAACAAACCAGAGAGATGTTTCTAATAGTGTAGAAATTGAATTTGTGAATCATTTTATGAATAAACATCAGAACTTCTATAAATAATTGCAAGGGGATGAATAGGGATTGATAAATGCCGCCAAGAAAACATTGACTACATTCTTTGATGATAGAGGGGAACTAAAAGAAATGACCAAATGGAAAGGTGAGAGTGAGTCAATACTACATGAAATCCTAAAGATAGCTACTACAGAGGACACAACATTGGAGGAGGCGAGCGAGCAAAATGAGAAGATGATAAAGATGGAGATCACAATCTGGAACGAAGTTGGAGATGCAGATACGTACGAACACCGGGATTATTTGGATCACCTATCTAAAACTAATTTATGGCTTAACAGAGCTTGATTATCTTCTAATATGTTGTTAAAACATTTGACATTTCTGAAAGGACGTGTCCTTTCAAGTTTTGATGTATAAATATCTGTTTAGATAGTGAAACAAAGGGAGAAGATATAGAATATATAGAATAGAAGATATAATAGGAAAAGGATATAGTAGAATACAATGTTTCACAGATATGAGACTATGATGTGTGTTTAAGAATATGGAGATATTAATGAAAATCATTTAATGTGGTTGCATATTTCTGGTGTCAATTGTTTGTTGTGTTAATTGAAATTATTACTAAAGTTGTCTCCAAGATTGGTGATTTCAAGTTATTTAAATTGATATAACAAGTTTATATTCAGTTTATCAGTGCACATTTGTTGTATCTATGTGGTCAATTAATCAGCTCTTTCAAGAAAAGATTAAATCCTTTTAATTGATCATAGTAATCAAGGAAGTTCATCTGGATCATTAAGAAGAACTTGGTAGTCGTAGTCTTGCATTTTTATTGATGAGGGCACAACCCGAGACTTAGAAAATAACTCACAATAAAGAGAATAATTTTATTATTTAGAAAATGAAGCTTCTTACATGCAGAGTATCTCAAATCCCCAAGTTACAGAAAGCCACAGAATCACCCTTTCACAATATGCGAGCTTGTCCGCAAAAAGTTACCCAAAAATTAGAAACCTGCCCATAAATAGAGGTCCTCTTTAGTTTGGAGCCAAAACAACATTCAAATTTTAGTTTAGGTGGTTTGGCGCCGAAAAATTACAACTTCAAGTTCAAATTTCAAAAGAACATTTGCAATTGTATCTTCTAGAAAGTACGCCAACTTCCCAGGGCCATAACTTTTGATCTGGGACTCTGATTCGCGAACTGTTTGAACTGTTGGAAAGGTATCGAAGTCAATAACGTGCTCAAAATTGGCTATGCCTATTTTGGCAAGTTTCGGGGCTGATTCGGGAACTCTAAGTGCCTCAAATCTAACTCGGAAGATTTTCAAGTGCAAATCTGGGAAACTAAAACTGCAATATCTTTCAACCCAGGAATAGAAAATAAAAATCATAAATTGGGAATTCGATTATGACGAAAAGGGTATCCAAAAATGTAAAAACGTCTAAGAACCAAGAAACTTGAAATTTAACTATTTTTGGGTGATGCAAGATTTTCCTTACACCACTGGATGCTCCTGCATCATTTATACAAGTTATAAACTAAAATATATGCTGAACAATTTGAATTTTTTCAAGAAAGAAGTTGCTCATTTAGTTTTTACTTGACTCCACATACCCAATAAGGCACTAGTCTCTACATTTTTCATCATTTAGTTTCATTCATTTTTTACATTTGTTAACTGAACATATTAGGTTTTAGTTTTAATATTGCTATACCAAATCAAGTTGTATTTGTCCACTCCCATCTACCATTGTGGGAAAAACACTTCAAAAGAAATAAGCACAAGTTAAGTCTGCCTCACTCATATAGGTACACCCGCCTAGGTCTAGCAACACCTGAAGAGTAGAAGGTCTAAACCATTTGACCATGTCTGTTATCCTAAAACATATCAAGAGAATGGCAACCTCTTGAGGCATTTAGCCTGCATTTTTGAGAGCTAACACCGTATACCTACAAAACAACATAAACAAACACATTAGATGATGAAATGCAAGCAAGAACAACGATTTCCCATGGAATCCATTTACAAAGTTCAAATTAGGAAAAACAATGAAGAATGCAATGCGATAACAATAAAAGAGATTGAATCCTAATTAAACTAGAAAACTCATGATCCCATGGGGGAATTGGTGTCAATTTGATGTGAAAATTGTCCCTTTCCCAATTCCTATGATGCAAGCTTGATGAATGTTGATGAATGCTCCACTTTGATGAAGAATGGTGAATGCTTCAAGACCAAAATCTGCATAACCTAGCTACCAATTCAAAAATGAGGATAGAGATTGCTAAATATTTGAGCATAGTAAGTTTTCTCAAATTGTGGATGGATCAAATGAGGAGATTAACCTCTTATTTATGGAATGCCAAGATGGATGAATGCCCAAAATAGAGCAATGTGGGACTAACATTCAACCAATGACAAGATGCCATGTGTCAACCTATGAGTGGATGGAGGATGTGCAAGTTTTGAGGATTGTGCCAATAAATGCTTATTTTTGAATTTTAAATTTGTTGAAATGACATGTAAGAGGGAAGGAAGAATGCATTGAATGTCAATTGGTCAAGGAAAAGGACATGTAAGAGAGAGTAAATTCCTTGTTGGATGTGCATTTCAACTTAGATTTTGAATTCAAACTTGAAGAATATTCTTCCAAAATGCCTTGTTGAGGAAAATAGAGATTTAATAAATCAATTAAATCTATTTTCATGTGCAAGTGGTAAAAGATAGAGGATGGGACATGAGGAGAGATTAAATTAATCAAAGTTAATTAATTTAATGAGGGGGATCAAGTGATGTAACCTATTTGACTTAAATTTGTGGATTTATTTAAATCAAATATGAGAGGAATGTGATAAGAGATTAATTAAATAAAGATTCATGATTTATTTAATTAACATAGATGATGTTAGATTAAAATAAATAAGGTTTTAATTTATTTAATTTAATAGATAGACTTAAGATATTTAATCAAATAAAATTAATTATTTAATTAAATAGGATAATTAGATCAAAATGGTTAATTTAATTATCGAGAAGAGATGACTTAATTATATAACTAATTTATTTAATTAAGAGAGGAATATTGATGAATTTAATCAAATAAGGGCATTTGATTAAATGGTTAGACCAAAGGATGATTCAGGATGAAACGATGTTAATGGTCAGGATCAGATGCACAATGTCAATCGATACATTTTACGTGTCTATAGGACCTAAAACTTTAGATGTAACATTTTCAATTATTCCACAATCTGACCAATTTCATTTGCTGCTAGGCCACCCTTGGCTTCGCTCAATGAAAGCAATCCCATCAGTGGTTCATGTAAGTGTTTGAAGTTACCACATGGCAATGAAATATTTACCATACACCATAGTGGCTTTAATCCCTTATCCTCTAAAGGTAACTTTTTCTTAGAATCCTTTTGGCCTAAACCTATGGAACCCATCACACCTTGAAAGGACTTATTTTTCATAACCTATCAAAAGTTCAAATCCAAACACATAGCCGAATAGTCTCTTCATAACATGTCCCCGTCCACTTCCACACCTCCTATCATAGATGAAACCATGCTTCAACCTGAGTCTAACATTGAACAAACCATACAACCTCACTACCAACCACCCTTAGACACTTCCCATCTGATGTTTAAATGTCCAAGGGAAAATGAAACAACTCTCGTCATGCCTCTTCGCATTAAACAAGTATATAAATCCAAAGAGAAAGTGATTGACCCATCCTCTTCGATTTCTTATATTCTTACCTCTTCAGAAGTAGAAGAACCTATGATAACTCAATATTCTCTTACACCTCAACAACTCCAAAACATAATTAAAGAAAACTGTGGTGCTAGGGAATGTAGGCGTCATCCTCATCTCCTCACTCGTCGGTCTCACATAGAAGAAAATAAAGAAAATCAACCTCTACCTTTGATATAAGTAATAGATGACCACCCTCTTTCTCCTGACCTACCACAAGTTAGTCCAGTGCAACCTTCATTTAACAAAATGAACCAATCCAACAACCACAACTTTTGATAAATCCTTCCTTGGAAATCACCCTTCGTCCTCCTGTTGTCATCAATCTTGATGATGATTATGATGATGATGATATGATGGTAGAAAAAATAGATGAAGAAGTACAAAATGATCTAAACTCTTTGTTTTCATATACAATGAGCTTAAAAAAAAAATTCCTCTCCACTAAGTGAAGAACTTGGTACGACTCCTTGTTTGGTGATTGCAATTCTTCCTTTGGATAGTCAACCACCCTCACATTACACTGAACATGATTGGGAGGTGGATCACTTGTTAGATGGTTGAATTGCATTTTCCTTGCTATCCTTTTTCATGTTTCTTTTATTATGATTTTTCTTTCATGTGCATATCGTGTTCCCTCGTACTTTGCATTTGATGTTTCCCACTCTTTATACACTTCTATTTTTCATGCATTGTCTTTTTTCCTTTTGTGTTTTCCTTTTGGGTATGACGCAAAGCGTAGAGATGCCCTATGTCTCTTCCATGTTGACCCAAAGGTCCTTGTCTTTTTCTCTTTTTTTGTGTTTTTCCTTTTGGGGATGACACAAGGCATTGAGACCGCAATGTCTCCTTCATATTGACCCAAAATCTTTTTCATTTTCTTTCTCTATGCTTGTGTTTTCCTTTTGGGTCCGATGATGATAACCATTGAGACTGCAATTTCTCTTCCATGTTGACCCAAAACTAACTTTCTTTTTCTTTCATTTTCGCTCACTTTGTGTCATTCTTCCAGTTCTATGTTCTTTGGGGAATGATGACAGTTTTGAGCTCTTTAATCAAAACATTGTAGCAACAAACATACTGAAGCTAAATCGATAGATCCCTTATGTGTTTGGTGTGCTCTTTTCTAGGGAGAAAATCCTTTTCTTTTTCTTTCATTTTTGTTGACATGATGCAGCTTAACTTGAAAACATATGACTTGGCATAGGGCTTTCCAAGTTGGCTCTCATGTCTCGTTTTCTTTTTACATTTTCTTCCCTTTACTAATTTAAAGTAATTTCTCATAGAACTATGTGTAGCAATTCCTTAAAGTGGGGGGCATACATTATGATTAATTCATTTACATTCTTGGTTCCTAGTGTAGCCTAGTCATTTATGCAATGTGTTTGTCACTTTGTGGATGAAATTGGGTGTTATGTCCATCATAAGTGTGGTCTATCTTAGCATATTACATTCCTCTTGGTGGCTTGATGCAACACAATGCATCCCCTAAGTTGTGAATATACTATTCTTTGATTGGTCCTCTCTTGGAGACATTAGACACAATGTTCCCTAAGTGACTGACTGTGCATGAACTTAACAAGACTCCTTTGAACATATTTTTCATTTTTACATTTTACATTCTTACATTTTACATTTTTGCATTTTTACATTTTGCATTTTTTCCACCTTGCATAACACAACTTGCATGTTTGTGGTACCTTTATTTTTATTCATGAGTTCTAAGCATACAAAGCTTTGCTTGTCTCATGGAGCACGAACTGACATTTCTTTTTCTTTGTGGTTCCTTGTTAAATTATGAGGAGGTATAAATTTGATATGGATGGGTGGGAAGCCCACCTAGCGGCATGACTTTTCCCCATAGCTACCTTTTCATGTGAGTGCATACCAACTACCGTGTGTATCTTACCTTTTGGGCTTTCTCACCTCGTGGATGACAACAAGTTTCATGGCCCTAGAGCGAGTAGATTTGGTCATTCTCACTTGGAAGACTGCCCTTAGTTTTTTCACCCTAGGTAGAGTGATTATACATTCTCTTTTAGCCTAGATCTAATCCACAACTAGTTGGACAAATGATCGAAACTTCATACAATACTTTTCAACACTTGTGTGTTCCTTTGTTCTTATGCTTAGTTTGCCATGGAATCTGCATCCTGGGGGCTTGATCATCCCTCTTGATCATTGTCATTCCATCTTGCTAATGTAAGTGAATTTGAACCCTCCTCTTGATGTTAATGGCTACTTTAGTGTGAGTTTGAAGCAGGTTCATCCTCTCACTAAAGTGGGGGATAAATGTGTTGTAGAAAAATGGACCGTTGTCATTTTCATGGTCCTTTAGGTCTTGTTTCATGGTGTTTGATCTATTTTTCTTTGATTTTATGATGTAACATGACTTGAACATGCATATTTAGGTACTAAAATTCAAATAATGACATCTTGTGAAGGTTTTGTGAAGTGTTGTAAGACATTTCTACACTCTTCTAGACTATATTCATTACAATTTACCTAAAAAACACCTTTTCATCATTAAAAAAGTCCTATTTTGAAGTGTTGTAAAGTCTTGTAACAAGATTTCATAGTTTCCTAGCCACAACTTCATTATTTGTCCCATTCTTATGCTTTAATTAAGTGTATATTTGAATGTAAGCCTGACAAACAACATTAAATACAAGATAATTCCTGACACCCTTTTTTAGGTCCTAGGTGGGACCCATTCGCCATGGGTGGTGAATGAGTCCCCCTTGGCTCCCAATTCAAAATATTTTAAATTTTCTTTTAGGTTTTTATTCAAAATCACTTGATGTCGGCTTGTGATGAGGTATGAATGGGTTACTAAGGCACAAGATTGTATAAATAAGTGATTTTTACCTCACTTTACATCCTCCAACATTCACACATTATATTCAAGCAATCTCAAGAATTCAAGCATGTTACAACATCTTATCAAGCATTATTCAAGCACTTTGGAGCATCCATTGACATTACTTTAGATTTGCATCATCAAGGGTTTGGTATATTGATAGCATTTTCATGTTGTCAATTTATTATTATCTTGCATTTCATTATTTTATTAAGGGTTTGATTACCAAAGCGGGGTTTGACCAAGGAAATCCCCTATTTGCTAACCCTTAACCATTTACCACCTCTTGCATGTGTGTTTGTAGACCTATGTATGCAAATTTTACAAGAATTTAGGTGATTGAATATTGGTTAACAAGTCAACTAGGTGCTTCAAGAATCAACTCTATTTCAAGCTTGGAGAAGGTTTTTTGTTTGTTTCTTGCAGAATTGACTTTGCCAACCTGACAAGCAAACATTTCGAATTCTGGTGTTGCAGAGTTGTCTCCTAATTTCTTAGAATTTTGTGAGAGAACTAATTTTCCACTAGTGGTGAATGAGTCCCACCTTAAGACTAAAAATATGAATTTTGTCATATTCTAAATCCTGATAGTTAGAAATATGTTCCCGACACTTTTTCACCAATAGCAGGACTAATTCGCTACCCTGGGAAAATAAGTTCCAGTGTTGATTTTCTGTAACTTTAGACAATATTCACAACATTCCAGATTCCTCAATTCTTTCCTAGGTGCACTCTGTTTCATTCCATTTCTTTATGTTTTTCATTATTTCATCTTTTAGTTCATTATTTTCATATCATAATGTGTTTTCCAGCATAGTTTAAATCTTAGTTTTTCATTCATAATCATTCATATAAATCACATAATTGCATTTAGTTTATTTCATTTATCTTAGAAAACATCTCACATAGCATAATTTGAATGAACCCTTAGCATTTTTGGCCTAAGCTCTCTCCTTTTAGGTGAAAAACCCTAGAAGAGCTAGAGAGTACATAGGAACCAAAAATAGATGGTTCAGTTCCATCTAAAATTTTGAGTGTAACTATCCTCAATTTCATGTCCAAGGTTAGTATTTCCTGATTTTAGAAAAAAGTGGCCACTTAAGCCCCCTTTTTGGGAACCGTCTTTGTGCACTTACCTAATTCCCTATCAAGATTGCACAATTCTCTGCGTGTATGGTATAGAGGAAACTCCTCATGTACTCCCTAGGGATGTACCATTGAGGGTTGGTTTTCTTGAAGCAATGTGGTAGAGCTTGTTGATGAGAAAAAGAAATTGGTTAGCATGAGGAAAGTAAATTTCTTTCAAGCCTACATTGTATTTTTATATTTTTCATGACAACTAGTGGATGGAATAACCTCATTGAAAAGTTCAAGCCATATGGAATGAAATGGAAAGCTCACAAACTCCATGACCCATAAGGTTTCATGATCTGGTTAAAGGACATAGTTAAGGGAGGAAGATATGTTCATACCGTCTCATTCCCTAAAAATGTTATTAGAATTTTTTTTAATTTCTAGACTCAAGAAGATAGGATGAGGAAGTGGATTTTTTAAAAAAAATTGGAGAGGGAAAAATAGGTTAAATATACTCAATTGAAGGCCCTCTCATAGATAAAATATTGAATGTTGAGACTTGAAGCAGTGCTTTAGAATTTTGATAAAGTTGTTGGAAATTTGAAGGAAGAAAAAGTGATTCAAGACAAAGGATAGGTTGTGGTCACTAAAGAATATGATAAGAGGAAGGCCCCTATGGTAGAAGGATGGTTGACCTACCAGCCACCAAAGAAGGTACATTTCTTTTCTAGGAGGAAGAGCACTATAAATAAACAATTAACAATTGCCACTCCCACCCAATTAGAGGAGTCAAGGGAATCCTCTCCTCAACAACAACTAACACCACCTTCACCCCGACATTCATCCACCCCATAAATAATTGAACTAGATTCCCCTCCTAGAGGACCATCCCCTCCTAAGGAGTCATGATCCAGTGGATATTTTTAGTGGAAATTGAAGTGTCTCCATTCTCTCCAGAATCTACACCATCAGAAAGATATTGGCGTCTTGATTCCAACGCAACTCAAACGAAGCGAAAAGGAGTCCGTTTGCACAAGTTATGGCCAGTCAAAGGTAGTTCAAAATGGGTGATAAAAATGATGTCATAAAAAGTTGTCAAAGTTGGCATCATCGCGAAGAGCTCGTCGAGATGATTCCGACAGTGTTTGTTTCATTGAAATCCGACGTCGTATGCTCAAGATACAGCTGGTCAAAGTTTCTGTTGACTTGAAGTACAGTGATGATGTCAGCATCCGTACATGATGACGTCAGCATATGTGAAGATCAAAAGTGGACCAATCTGCAGTTGACACGTGTCATCTGTACGATGATGTCAACATCCACGTGGTAGCACAGTCATCTGTCCAGTCAGCAGTCCGTACCCCAGTCAACAGGCCACGTCATCGTGTAGTCAGCAGGCCACGTCATCGGACACGTCTGCTCCACGTCGGCACCCAGTGGCAGACACATCAGTAGCTTAGTCACCATTTGCAGCAAATCAAATTAGGCCACGTGGCACCTCATCAGCATGCCACGTGGCACACTTAACCTCCTCTGGCGGGTTGTTGAGTTTGTTAACATTTTGGTCAAAAGGATCTGTTGGAGGGATTCGAACCTTCCACCCTCCATTCCCTACGAATCTTGCCAACCATCATACCATGCAAGGTTTGTTACAGAATATGTGTTGCGGTTTTTCTTTGAGAATTAACTGTTTGAAATTGGCTATAAAAAGCCACGGCGTGGTTGGAACCTCCAACCACCCGCCTAGTAAAAGGTTTGCAAACCGTTGCACCATGCATTGCATTTGGAATATACTGTGAGCGGGTTTTTAATAACCATTTTTAAGCCCGCAAATCTAAACTAAATAACCATTAAATGGCTATTAGTTAAGATATTAAAATTTAAATAACGAACCCCAAATAAGCTTAGCCTGAAAATGAAATAAATTAAGGGCTCCAAATTATTTTAAAAAGATTATTATGGGGGGGGATTTGAGATTTTTATTTGTAAATAAGGAAGATTTGAAGATATTATGGAGAGATAAGGAATATTTGTAAATCAATTGGTTAGTAATCAATTTGAGCCATTTTTTTTGTATTTAAAGGGGAGTGTAGGTGAGTGTCCATGCTAGAAGACTCATAATTTTCAAGTGTGATTTGAAGTGTTTTTGGAGGAGAATTTTGGCTAGGTGTTTTGTCTAAGCGTTTTGGAAGGAATTTTTGGTGAAGCGAGAGGAGGCTATTCTGGAGATTTTATTCTTCATTCCTGCACTTCGAAAAGTGGCATTGTGCGGATAGGGGTGATTTTGTAACTCATTGTACTTGATTTTGGAGATTAATCAGATCGGTCGTACTCTATTGGAGCCAACCCAGAGACGTAGTCACATTTGTGGTGAACTCCGTAATCAAACTCTGTTTGCATCTCTCTCTTTTTTCTCTCACTTTCTTTCATTCTATTATTATCACCTTGTAATTTTTATTATTTTCATGAGTTAATTTTGTTCTAATTAACTTGGATAAATCTTTGTAAAAGTTAAGCATTTCAATACTGCAAATAGTCTAGATCCTATACAGTTCAAGTCACCAGTAAAGAAGTAAAAGGTTGAGTTAAGTGGCCTTGTGAACTACCCCATTGATGAGTCCGATGAAGAGATTTTTTTCATTGAACATGAGATGAGGAAAGTTACGCCTTCTCCCCAAAGAGACACAATGCCACAAACCTTGAGTCTCAGATTGAGTAAAGAATATTTAAGGGGGATAAACAATTCTGATGATGTAAGGGTAGAAGCTCGTGAAAATTTTATGAATGATGATGCATTTGTGAAAACACAAGCCTTTCAAGAGTATATCTAGAGAGATATGAAAGATGAATATGTTGAAAATGTAGACATGATAAGAATTACAAATCCAGAGTTTCCTAGGGAGGTCATAGAGGCTAAGGTTTGAGAAGAAATGAGGGCTAAGTATTAAGTCATCACATTAGTTGAGGGAGAGAGTTGATTAGAAAAAGTGGTGTGTTACTATTGCTAGAATAGGACCTTGTATTAGTGATTTCCTTTGACACAGTCATAAGGCATGATGCCTCAATCTTTTCCACTGAAGAAGAAGTGACACTGGATTTACAAGGATCAAAATTCAGTGCCCAATGGGACACATTGTATACTTGGGCCTTAGCCCCAAATAATAAGAAGCTAGAGGTTGCAGAGTTAGCTGCAGGTGTTAGAGAAGTATTGGTAATCAAGAGAGTTTCTAATACATCAACTATTGAGGCAGCTACATTGAATGTTCATGTAGCTCAATTCACCAAATCTATAGTGGAGTCCCTAATAGAGGAAAGTGAAAAATTTAGGACACAATACAATGACATGATAGTTGAGTATAATGTGGGACAACAAAAAATTGCTCAATCCAATTGGAGATTACATTACTAAAGGAAAATTTTCAATCAACTTCCGCACCAGGCTCTTCACATGTAGCAATTCTTCCTTTCCCATCTCCACAAGAGAAAATTCCATCTTCCCCTATTCTTTCACCTCCTCTAGTCCCAATAGAAGTTGTGCCTCCTCATTCTGAAGATGTACCCATTGCACAATCAACTCCAAGTACATTAGATGCACTTCCTACAAAGGAAATCATAAAAGAGAATTTAATAGAGAAATTAAAGAGTTATGAGGAGAGGTGTCAACAATTTGATGAACTAATTCATTTAAGCAACATGAAAATTGTGACAATGGTACTAGAACACTTGAATAAAGGGATTGAGAGGAGATTGAATAGTATTCATTCAAACTATTCTTCCATTTTTGATGCAATAAGGATCTTTCATAGGGATAGGGAAGTTTCCATCCCATTAATGGACAAATGGATCCCAGAGCCCAGGAACTGAGAGATATGGCCACCGGGTCAAAGCATGATGTAGATAAGCAATCCAGCATTGTCCCAACCCTTAAGCTTGTAAATGCAATTAAGGAATTTCAAGGGTTAATTCAACCATTGGAAAAGAAGATTAGGGAGCTGGTAAGAAGGTTTGATGAATGGAGTTTCAATCTACTCCAAATTTTTTTCAATGAGAATGGTGAAATCAAACCTCTGCTACAGTGTAAGGATCAAGCAAGCAAAGTAATAGCAACTCAGGCAACATTAATTTGTGATGGAGTTGATATGGAAATGTTAAAGAATAGTACAGACAAGCTTAGTCATACTGGAATCTTCCTTGAAGAATTTGGTAAAGAAGCCAACCAAGTGGTCATAAAGTATATTCCATACAGGAAAAAAGATGAGGTTATGACATTTGATTGGCCTTCTGAGGAAGATTTTTATCTTTGGAAGACCAAATATGTTGATATATTGGAACTATAGATTGCTATAGTGGTGGGATGATTAGGAAGTTTTTATCTTATGTCTTCAACAATGATGGTTGTAGTAGGAGAATACAATGCATGGCCTGGAGCCTTGTACAGATTAGGCCTTTGATATATCAACATTCATATATTGTATTTCCTTTAGTTCAAAAGTGATGACATGGATTGCTGATGTGAAAATGATTTGGTGTATTCTCTTCTTATTTTGACGCTTTTCATTCTCAAGTTTTGGAAGCATGTGGAAAATATGTGCTTCTCATGGAATGAACCTCTTAATTGACAAAATATCCTTTTGGAAGGTGGGAGATATCTTCATCAATGAATGAGAAATAGTTTTTGTCTCATATGAACATCTCCCTCGAGTTTTGGCAAATATAACTACCTTTTGAATGTAATTGTGAATGTCAAATGAAAATATGACATGTGTACATTAGCATGAGGATTTTTTTCTCCCTTGATTTTATAAAAATAAATTCAAGGCCAATTATATGGGTTGTTGATTGATCTTAGAGAAAATTTTGTAAAGAGTGAATACAGAGAAAGGAATTAGAGTCTAGATTCTAGGTTATGAGTCTTTTGTTCATGTAAGTTACATTTTTTATAATAGTACAAGCATCTGAATATGAAGAATGAAAAATTTTCAAAGCCAATTCTCTCTTGATGTATTCATCTTTTGAACTATTCATGAAATAATCAATGGTTGTTTTAGTAATCCTTATTGTGTTCTGATGAGTGTATGGTTTTGTCTTTGTCCAAATTCAAAGAATTTGTTAGAATGCTTGGATGAAATCATAGGTTTAAATGGTTTGAGTTTCAGGATAAGATAATGAGTTTTGGTTTTGAGTAATTGAGAATGATGTTGTAATGCAACATTATGAAAGCTCTGTATTGCTAAGTGTTAACCTATTATCAAGTTTTTTACATTTGATTAGACTCTATACCCTAGCCTAAGGCATTGTTCTGAGATTTGTATTTTTGTTGCAATTATCTTGCTCATCCAAAAAAAAAAAACATTTAAATATTTAAATATTTTAAAATTCTTATTGAAATGTACATGTCAAGTTTAAATATACCATGCTTAATTGCTCTATAAACAATTAATATGTAATGATTTGGTAAATCTTTGTAGTTCAATTATAAAGCAACTTCAAGTAGAGCTTATCTGTTATTTGCAGTGTACAAGTTTAATTGGCATAGAGAATTTCTTAGGTACATTGTGTGAGATCACCCTCCAAAGTTTTGTAGAGCCCAAAATGCAAGAGGAAATCCTTTGCAAGCTTTCACTCATTCTTTGGCCAATCCCTCGAATTAGCTAACCATTGGAAGATGGAAATTCCATAGTCTATATTGTGAGATCAGCTTGGTTAAGTAAAAATAACCAACAGGCCTACTATGTAATTTATTGATCAGTATTAAGTCTAGTGTGAACTCAACTTGCTTGTTAAACCCAATGTAGGTGACCTAATATATAAAAAATATATTAGTTGATAGATATGGTACATAGACAACATCCTAAATTATTCCTTTTCCAATGTCAAAAGGCCCTCTTCCATGCACTTCAACATGATTTTCATCAACCATTAATATGGTTGACATAGAACATGAATTTAAGGAGGTAATAACGTCTTGTGAAGAGGTCATGTAGTGCAAAGCACTTGATTCAATAATATAGGTATTACACTGTGAAGTGAAGAAACTAAAATGAGGGACTTACCATTTCCTTACCCCTCACTATAGTCAATTATGTACCTAGATGACCCATTTGATGAACCATGTTTTATTGAGTTAAGCACCAAGTTGTTATTTTTATTTCATTGAAGATGTGTTATGTGATCTATCTACTTCTTTAATTATTTGTGTTTATCATGTTAAGAAAATTACCAACTTGATCAAACAATTTCCTACATTACCCTATGAGAGGAAAGCATGTATGCAAACTTACAAAATAACCATAATGCAAAGTTTGAATACATACCACAAGATTACACAAGATATACTATATGAAACCCCTCAAGAGGGAGAAACCTAGGATCCAAAATAATCCACACTTAATGTATTGTTCAACAATGATAAAATAACAATATACTTATAGAGTCTCCATGAATACTTTTGAAACATGAAGCTCCTCCAATGCATTCTTTGTGTGTCTAAGCATAATGGGTAACCATGTAACCACACATCTCATGTCATGCTTCACATATGCATGGAATAAGAGAGCTCAATACAATGAAAACCAAGAGATAACACAAAATAGCCAACCCCAACCACTAAACATGTGCTTTCTTTTATAAAATTGAGATCACACAAAACAATTGAGTGGTAAAGCTAAAACCATGTGTACACAAAACTGTTGACTCAAATATTATTTTTTGGTAATAATTTCCTTGATATTAAATATTTTCGCATGTTTAACTCAAACATAATGTGGACAATGATTTTGGCACCCTAATGCTCTCTAACACTTCTAGGGTTTTTCACCTAAAAGGAGAGAGATGGGCTAAAATGGGCAATTTCTACACTCAAGATTAATGTAAATGGGATGCAATGTATCTAATTATGATATATTAATGCTGCAAACTAAAAAACAAATGATTTATTGATGCTAAAACTAAGAAATGTGAAGTACTAGAAAACACATTGTGATATGCAGAAAGATGAAACAAATGAAATAAATGACAAAATAAAGATGCAAGACATAAACTATGCACCTGGAAACTGATGACGAGTTTACTGGGGATTACAGAGATCTAAAATTCTAGAAATTTTGATTTTTAAGCCAACTGGGACATTTATGCTTGGCTGGGCGACTTAGTCCCAGATCAGGGAAACTACCCAGAAACTCGTTTCAGCCAAATAGGTATCCAAATCTACAAAATATTCAAAAAAAAGGTTTAGTGGGAATAAGCTGCCACTAGTGGTGACTTAGTCCACTTCTAAATTTCTAAAAAATTGGAAGTGGAAATGGAAGCCCTCGGTCCATACTTTGGATCCTGACATGTTTCCACTTCTGAAACACTGATTTTTGGGCCTAAAATTGACTTTTTGTTGATATTTTGGCTTGGTCAATAAGGAGATGTATTCAATGATCTTCAAACCCTTAAAGTCCCTAAATCTACAAACACAAAAAGATAGAAGGAGAAAATGTTGATTGTTAGGGTATGAGGATTTTCCTTGGTCAAACCCATTTTTAGGTAATTAAACAAAATGAAGAAAGAATGTAATGAAGCATGCAACAACGGAGTTAATACCTTCCCATGATGTTCAAGATCTTGAATTTCTGCAACAAAACATAAATAATTTTCCCTTGAATGTCTTAGGAAGCTATCTTGATGACTTGCAATGATAAAACCCTAGCTTGTTTGACTTGAGAACATGATGAATGATAGATGAATGATGATGAGTTAGTAGTATGTGCACGATTTTCATAGAAAAAGCAAGCCCCTAAGTGGCAAAAAATTTAGAAAAATCAGAGTTAGGCAACTTGACGTAAAATTTTGAATAAGTTATCTATATTATTTCAAAAATATGTAAGAATAGAATTTGTAGAAAATTGAATGTAGTTTCTAAACTACTAAGTTTATTTAAAAGAAAAAAAATTTATTTGGTGAAAATTTGAAATTTCAATGCAGTAGTACTTAAATTTCATGGAAAAAATAAGAAGTTGGTGTTTGTCTGACCACCCTAACCATAATAAAATGATAATATTTTAGATATAAGTAGAGAACTCATGTCCCGATGTGATGCATATTTTTTTGTAATTTTTTTCCATGTAAATAATTAATTATGAATTTTGTATTACAACTTTTAAAAATATAAAAACTCGTATGTCTAACCACCTTAACTTGGTCAAAACTTCATCAAATTCTTTTTTTTTTCAATCGTATAGTATGTGAAGCATACAATGTGACACATGTTTTGCATTCAAAAAATGTGATACTGTTTGAAGCTATAGATGTTTTTCAATTAGCCTATCAATCAGACTTTAGTCGTAATTCAAATAGAAAATGAATAATAATAATTTATTAAATTCAAAGTAAAGCATAATTTATATTGGTGGAAAGCTGAGAATCTCTTTTAAAACCCTTTTCGTTTCATCAATTTTGGGTTTAAAAAGTCGTCAGCCACATGGGCCATCATATCACTTACATATCGCCACTTTTTGGCCCATCATGATCCTGCACATACCTTTAGTTAAAATGAGAGGGAAAACCCTATATTTATATACAATTATGCCTTAATTCCCAAAAATACCTCATCACAAGCCAACCTTAGGTCTTAAGGAATAAAAACCTGAAAGAAATTTGAATTAATTTTGATTTTTGTGCCACATGGGACTAAGTCACCCAAGGTGGTGACTTAGTCCACTTGGGAAATTTTGAGGGGATGCCAAAGATTAAGATGTATTAAATGTTGTTTATCAGATACTTCTTCAACAAGACACTTAATTAAGGCCTGTAAGTGCATAAAGGGGCCATTTAAAGCATTGGAAAGGTGTAAATATTGATGAAAAGCCTGGGAAAGTGTAAAAGTTCATTACAAGACTTTACAACACTTTGAAATAGGTCTTGGTAAGGTTATTTAGGTGAATTATGATATTATGGTCTTAGAAAATTGTGAAGATGTGTTACAACACCTTACCACACTCTTGCAAGACATCAATACATGTATTTTATTCAATTTGCAAGGGTTCAAGACCTAGTTTGGATGTGTGAACACCTCACAACACCAAATCAAGGTCTCATTAAGTCCAATTTATCATCAATTAATTGCAAATGAAGCAGGGAAAAAGGGATACTTTTTCTATGTCCACAGTTAGCCCCCACTTTAGTGAGAGGATGAACTTGCTTCAAACTCATGCTAAAGTAGGAATTCAAGTAGAATCCAATTGTACCAATGCAGATGAAAAAGAATGACAAAGATCAAAGGAGGTTGCCCAAGGCCCCAAGATCCAAGATCCTAAGTCAAGCCAACATAAGCATGAAAGGAAACATGCAAGGTGAATGAATTGCAACAAGAAAAGATACATTATCATACAATGGAAAGAACTAGAAGGAAATGAAAATGGGGTGGATCAAACTTCGACCATTAGTCCAACACATTGTGGATTAGATCTAGAATTTTTTGGAAAAGAACATGCATACTCACTCTGGGGTGATGAAACTCATGGCTTCCTACTGAGTGAGAAGGCTTGAATATACTCACTTTGGGGCCATGAAACTTCTAGTTGTCTGCGGGGTGAGAAATCTCAAAAGGTGAGTAACATACGCTCTATTGGTATGCACTCACACACACACAAGTGGCTTTTGGGAAAGTCATGCCACTGGTTGGGCTTCTTACTTAACCATACCAAAGTTATACCTCCTGATGCTCATAGACAATCAGGATAGGACCATAGGCATGCAAGTTGTGTTATGCAAGGTGGGCATGTAATGTACATTTGTTTTAAACGGTAAAATAGTGCAAGGAATATTCAAAGGGATTTTTCTTAGTTTGTGCAAGGTCTCATCTTAGGGGACATTGTGCTTAATATCTCCAAGAGAGGATGTGTCAAAAGAAGTATCACACTCTTGGAGGGAATCAATCCCAATGACTCTACCAAGGAAAGGAAGTATCACAAGAAGAAAGAAATCGAACAATGAAATGTGAGTGTCAATGTATGCCCCCACTTTAAAGCTATTGCGAACACTAGTACTATGAGAAATTGATTTAAAGTAGAAGGAGGACATGAGAGCTTACTCAAAAATCCCTATGCCAAGTCATATGTTTCTGATAAGTTACATCATGACAGAGGGGTAGTACGTCACGTGTGAGCCAACTTAAGGCATGTCGTCCACATCCCAAACTTGCTCTAATATGTTCATGAAAGGTTAAAAATGTGTCAAAAGAGGCAATGAGAAGTGACATAGGAAGACAAGGCTACTTAACTCCTTTCCCCCACTTCGTGCAGAACAAGGGTGAGCTTAAATGATTGAAATGCATGCTAGAGTGAAAATTAGTAGCAATTAGAAGGATTAGGTGCCCTTACATAAGGAAGAACACAAAACTCCTAAAATTGTTGGATTTTTTGACTCAAAGCCTTACATTCATTAGTGGAATGACCATGAACTCTATGGAATGCACAAAATTAAGTCTTGTAATATAATTTCTTTCAAATTCTTGGAGGAAGGGTGATCAAGTGATCTTGGAGGAGTCTCGACAAGATACATGCTTGATCGATGGTAGAAGGTGTTCCTATAGCTTGCAGAAAAGATATCTCTTGATTGGATGGACAAGATGTCGTACCTATGCAAGACTGTTTAGATTGTGAGATTTGGTTCTCTCCTTTATAGGAGGGTGTAAAATATAATGAATTCAATTCATTAGTGTTTTGCGTGATGACATTGACATTAAGCAAAGAGTTTGTTGTTTGTGTCATGTTTTGTAAAGGATGATTTTCAAGACCACTGGTGTTGATGAGTTTAGGATGTTTTATAGTTAAAGTTGGCTTAGAAGAATGTTGTGTGAGAGCGTTGATGTTGAGCGAAGGCATGATTACTTCTATCAAAGGACAATAACCAATATCATGAGTTGTTTGTTGTGTGATAGGATCTATAGGGTTGCAGATATCTTTTTCGTGAGCACCACATCCTTTTCCACTATAGGCAAGTTGTTTCATAAGTTCATAACCTTTGCCATAAAGCTTTTTCATTTCTTTTGAATTAGGTGGTTGTTTGTTGTTGTGTCCATCAAAGGTTGTTGTATAATTTGTTATGTTTTGGTCTAAAGTGATTGAGGTGGATTCTTTCGAAGGACCATCTGAGTTTTGTGTTGACATGATTGCATTTTCATTTCCCTCAGTTGAATCTTTGGTTATGATCTTGTACTCACCCATGAGTGTGGGTGTGAATTTTAAGGAACCCCAATCATTGTCTAGTTTGTTGTTTTGTTGTACGGGTTCGAATTTTGTAGTTATGTTGATTTGGGGTATATATGAGGTCCATTGATTGAGGGGGAAATAATGGACACTTGCGCATTCATAACCTCAACAGTCTTGGTTTGATGTATCTCTAATAAAGGGAAATCTGGAATCACCTTTTTATCATGAGCTAAGGAAGACATATGATTATTGTTTTCATTTTATACCATGATATTCTCCCTAGGAGGAGAGTTTTTAGGAGAACTGTGAATCAAATGTTTTTGACATTTGTGGATTGGTTCTTCTAAAATGATTGCATCACAAGTAGGGGAATGATCAATGGTGGAATTATCTTTCTTAGGTGAAAGGGGACAAGTAATACTATCTTGACTCTCATTGGTTGTGTTTTCTAACATCAAAGCATCTTCCTTACAACTAGGGGAGATACTAGGAGAAGAACAAGTATGATTATCATGGTCATTTATGAATTCATTCCTTGGTTCCCTAATGTCTTTCAAAATAGGAGAGGTAGGGGGAGGATCATAAAGAGGGTTGTTGTAGACCAACATATCCTCATCATTTATAATCTTATCTTCCTCAAAATCATTCTCACAAGGAAAAGGAGAATGGAAATTAGGTAAGGTGATCTTGAGGAATGTGTCTATGATTGCATTCTCTTGTGCTAAAATATCTTGCCAAAGCAAATGAGGAGAAGGACAAACAAGATCCTCATGATTGTCAATGATTGTATCCTCTTTCACCAAGATACCTTCATCACTAAAAGGAGAGGTATTGGGAGAAGAAAAATTAAGATCATTGTTATCTCCCAAAAATGCACCCTATGCAAAGTTATGAAAACTGAGCTTTCTGGAGAAACATGGGATCACTTCAAGGTTGTGGGTCACCTAAATTGAAATGAACCTCCGGAGAAGGCCGGCTTCCTTTGTGTTATCACCTAAACTACTGATTTTTTGAAGGGAAAGGGAGAAGGAGAATGCATTAAAATTAAGATTAAATTCTAAGGTGATACACCGAACTTATAAGAAATTATGGAATGAAACAAGGTAATCACACACTGGAAAGCTAATGATTAGTATTTTACTTACATGACATGACCCCTTTAGACTTATGCATCATTCTCAAAAGGCTTGATCTACATACATATCTCAAGAAGGAAAGATGGATTTCATAACTTTAAGGTATGGATACAGATTTAGAAAAACACAGTTGAAAACTTGCATAACCTAAAAATACAGAAATGAGAGTAATACAAACATTAACACTGGCTTTCGAGGTAAACTCCGCATTTTATTCCAAATTCCAATTGAGTTACAAAAACATACATTAGTTGAGAAAGGATTGATAAAAATCACTAACTCTTCTAAGTGTATAATCTGAACTATTTACAAAAAAGGAAAAAAATGCCTTATATTCAAAAAAGATCTCGGCCCCTTAGGGCTTACAAAATATCAGTCCTTGGGATAGATCTCTCCTTAGATCTTTTGATTGAATTTAGTGTTGCACCCTGCATGTCCATGTCGGTGAAGAGTCATTCCCCAAAGAAGCCTTTAGATCCTTCACAGCTACCGCATTCATTTCTAATCCTCGTGTCCTCCTTGAACCTCTATCACATGATTTATCCTGCCTGATTAAGCCTGTGGGTGAAATTTAGGTAACATTTATGGTGACCTTTGCTAGATGTTTGCCTGCTAAACACTGAAGACCGGTAGCTAAAACTAGTCCATTGGGCATGGAGTCATTAGGAAGCTCAGAAAAAATTAAAACATCAACTTTGCACACTGCTCAAACATGTCTGAGATGATTTCATAGGTCATAACAGATTGCCCAAACCTCAAGAAATAGGAGAAACCGAAAAGGAAAAAAATGCGCTAGAATAGTACCTATGGAAAAATATAAAACCTAACCTAATATGTACAATAGAGGAACTCATCAGACTTGAAAACAAGGCTTAAGGTGTATCCCATTTACTAGGATAGGAAGTACTTCACCTTCTGTTGTGGCCAATTGATAAGCATTGCGTTCTTTGTAGTGTTTAATAATAAACGGACCTATCCACATATTGTCAAATTTGGTGTGATGGCTTGGCCTACTTTCAGAACATCCCATTTCAGCACGAGATCTCCCACCTTGAAAACCTTTTCTGTAAATTTCTTGTCAAATGTCTTCTTTGTTTGGAGCTGATGATACTCCAAAACCTTCATTGCTTTGTCCCTTGATTCTTCGAGCTCCATGAGCTCTGCATATCTCACAGACATGGGGTCTTGTTCCTCAAATATCTCCAAATGGTGAACAATGTCAAGAGCTGGAAGCTCTATGGATAGAGGTAACCTGGCCTCCTTGCCATAGACTAACATGTATGGTGAATTACCAATAGACCTCTTAGGAGTCACTCTATTTTCCCAAAGTGCATACTTTAATCTAATGTGCTAGGTCCTTTGATTATCCTCCATTGTCCTTTTGATAATCTTGATGAGATTCTTATTTGTGCTTTCAGCTAAACCCTTACCCTGAGGGTAATAATTTGAGGATGTATTCAAATAAATGCCTTGCTTAATAGCCCAATCTGTTAATCTTAATCCCACAAATGCAAGAGCATTATCAGATATGATAGAGTCAGGAACTCCAAATTTGGTGACTATATCCTCATAAAAGCTCAAAACTGAAGACTCTTTTGCTTCTTTCAAAGCTATTGCTTCTATCCATCATGTGAAATAGTCTATCGTAGTGAGTACCCACTTGTGACCAGTACTAGATGGTGGATTAATCAGCCCAATAAAGTTGATCCCCCATCTCACGAAGGGCTGCTCCACTTGAATTGGATTTAGAGGCATAGCAGGCAGTTTTTCTTTATTTGATACACTTTCTTGACCAAGCATATGCATCCTTAAATAAGCTAGGCCAGTAGTAACCAACTCTCATGATTTTCCAAGTAGTTATTCTTTGAGCAAAATGACCCCCTGCAGCTCCATCGTGAAACTCATGAAGTACCTTTTCAATCTGATCACTGTGAATACATCTTAACAAAACACCATTCAGATATTTTTTGAAAAGAACATTATTTACCAGCACATATGGTATGGACTGTAGTCTAAAGTATCTTCTTTTGGCTCTGTTTAAACCTAATTGACACTCACCAGTTTGTAAAAAATGGGTCATGTCTTGAACCCATTTAATTTTTTCCCTAGGTACATCATCTTGAGAAACCTGAGACTCATTTGTATTAGAAAAAATAGCATCCTTTTCTAACTCATTTTCACTGATTGACCCTGTAGCAAGATGTTCACAGAGACCTTTACCTCTAACTAGTTTGGTAATCTTGATATCCACATCATATTCCATGACCTTAGTGACCCACCTTGCTCTTTTTTCATTCAAATCTTTGTTCAACAGAGACTCCTTCACACTTGAGTGTGCAACCAAAATATGAATCTTATTGTTTGACACTAGAGGCTTAAAATTCTTTAGGCTTCTGATCATAGCGAGAACATGTTTCTTAACAAAAGTATACCTCTCTTCATAATCAGTAAGTACCTGGCTAAAGAAAGCTATGGGTTGTTCTAAGTTATCACTATTTTTTTGAACTAGCATAGTAGAGATTGAACTACTGCTACCAAAAGCATACAAAAAGAAGTCTTTAGAGAAATCTAGATTTACCAATGTCGGAGTAGATGCTAAAGCCTCTTTGATTTCTTCAAAACTGCACTTTGCTTCTTTTGTCCAACTAAAAACTACATTCTTTTTTAGCATGGTAGTCAAAGGCTGTAGTAGGTTTACAACATTAGGAATGAACCTTCTTAGAAAGTTGATTCTCCCTAAAAAACTCTACAATCCCTTCTTGTGATTAGGTAGTGGCAGTTCAAGTATAGCTTTGACTCTTTCTGTATCAATGGTAACTCCATCCTTTGATACTATATGGCCTAATAGTCCACCTTCATGAACTGCAAAAATACTTTTTGTAGGATTAAGGGATATCCCAAACTTTCTGCATTTCTCAAAAACTTGCTTGAGATGTGACAAATGTTCATCTGTAGTTTTTGAATATACAGTTATATCATCTAAATAAACAAGCAAAATTTTATTAATCAAACTTTGGAATGCCATATCCATGGCCCTTTGAAACACGACACCAGTGTTAGATAAACCAAAAGGAATCCTTTTGTATGCCATAGTGCCTCACTTAGTTGTAAAAGTAGTTTTGAACTGATCCTCCTCTTTAACCAACACCTGATTATAGCCTGAAAAGCCATCTAATAAGGAAAATCTTTTAGAACTAGCAACTACTTGTAAGATTTGTTCCTTGGAGGGTAGTGGGTAATGATCTTTCAAGGATGCTTGGTTAAGATCCCTAAAGTCTACACAAAGTCTTATTTCACCACTTTTCTTCCTAATCAGAACAAGATTAGAAACCCAGGAGGTCTGTTTAATTGGAAAAATGATACCCCCTTCAACTAGTTTGGTTAGCTCTTTAATAATTAAGGGCTCAAGCTTAGGATTCAAGGGCCTTTGTTTTTGTCTAACAGGCTTGACACCAGGTTCTAACTCAATTGTATGTTGTGCAATATGAGGATCAAACCCCCTTAAATCAAAATATTGCCAAGAAAAAACATCATGATACTCTTGGCATAAAACAATGAAAGCTTTCTTATCTTTAGCTGAATAGATTTTTCCCAATTTGAGAAGCTTACCTTTAAATATTTCAACTTCCTCATAATGATCTTCTTTCACTTGGATGTTGACTTTATTCTTCTTAAGCTGGTCATCAGGATTGAATATGGATTCTAAGGTAACCAGCCCTTTGGGAAGCTTGTTGGTCTTTAGCTGTATAACTTGATTATCATACTGTTGCTTATGTTTTTCTTGATTCACCATGGAGAACTAATCTTCCTCGAGCAAAAAAGAAAGAATCTGCTCATCGCTGTCAAAAACTTGCCAGTGAATGTTGTTATCAGGAATTGATGGCTTGACCACAACCTTTACATACTGTTGTACTTTCTCTTTTCTAATGTCTCTTGGAATATCAAATTGTGCTCCAATGGTTGCAAGCCTATCAACATGTTTGTTCTGGTTCCTTGGAATAGAGACTAAGTTAAAGGCATCCAACTCCTCATCATATTCCACACATTGTTTCTATAAGATTTTAATGTGTCATTTTTAGCAATATTCAAGCCTCTTATTTGATTGAGAATTAACTCGCTGTCCCCATAAAATTTCAAGTAGGTTATTCCTCTCTTCCTTTCCCACTCAAGGCCTTCAACAAGTCCAGGTCATACTCAACAGTATTATTAGAGCACGCAAAAGCAAAACGAAAAGCTGAAAAATACTTGTCACCCAGTGAAGAAATCAACATTGCACCTCCACCTGCTCCATTCTTGCTTCTGGAACCATCAAAGAACATTTCCCAAAGTTCACCTTGCTATTGTAGTAGCTGGCCTGAAACCTTTTCAAGGTTTGGAATATTTGCATCAGGTTCAAGTATGACATAGTTACCCATATCAAAATCTCGAATGAGGTCTTCAGGACTGTCCAACACATTTTCAACTGCCCATTCATGTAGAAGCACATCAGAAACAACTTTTTTTTGAAGTTCTTGAGCAGTAGCTAGCTCACTGTCAGTGAAAATGACACAATTTGTGTCTGCGACAACATGAGCAACATTGATAGGACTTGGGTTATATAGCTCAATGTGATCCTTAGCTAACCTTTCAGATTTAATAGTAACCTTGGTTCCATATCTTGTTCTAAATAGCAAATGTGACCAATCAGTTGACACATAACCACCTATCTTGGCTGTAAAGTCTCTTGATAAGCACAAGGAAAAGAAAGGTGGAAGGTCTATGACACATATGTCTTAGGGAATTGAAAAATTAGGACAAGCATGAAGGGTAAGACTCAAATCTTTAATAATGCCCAGTGTATTAATGGAGGTACCGTCCAATTGGATTACTCCTTTCTCTAAAGGTTGATACTTTAGCCTGAGCTTGTTAGCAATCTGCTTTGGCATCATAGAGCTACTAGCTCCACTGTCTACCATACAGTTATGAACTAACTTATCACCAATGATCACTAACACGTAAAAGGGAGGTGGTTTGACTTCTTTTCCTGCCTCTTTGTTGGGTTGTTTATCATTTTCCTGAGGATTATTTGTCAAAATAGTCCTAACTTGACCTATTGGAGACTTAAATTCATCAGATATTTTCAAACTTGTCAAAGCTGACTGTAACATATCCTTTTGACCTAGGATGACTAATGAATCCCACATAGACATCGTTACATTTGTCCTTTTCATCCTATCAAGAATGTTAAAGGGTAATGTTGGATTTACCTTATGATGTACCTTTGCACCAACATGATCAGCTTGCAAGCATGGCTGCTCCTTCAGTGGGAGTTGTTGATTTCCTTGCAAACTACTAGTCACTTGAGATGTAGATGGTTCAACAATTGATGCCTTTGCTTTGTCGGTTGGATGATTGAAAGCTCAAGTGCCCTCTTCTTCGCCCTGGTGTTAGCTGCAACTGAGGAATTATCTAATCCACATAATTCTTCACCTTGCCAGTTGAGTAGGGTAGCATCATTTGCAAACTGATCTTGGTGTTGTGGAGATGGCTCATTAAGTGCATCCTGTTGTGAGCTTGATGCATTTTGTACCATTAGTGCTTGATTGATGAGTCCATTTGAGCAAGTGGCTTGATTGTGAGGTTGGTTGCAAGGGTAACACCACTCATAATCTGTTGCCAAGTTATTTTGAATAGGAACTAGGTCCTTGACTGCACTAATAGGTGTTGGAGCATAGGCCTGAAAAGGTCTTGTGTTCACATTCTATCTTGGGCCCTGATAATTGCTTTGGTAAGCTTGTCTACTACCTTTATATGCTTGTTGTTGACCTAGATTTTGTTGCTGATAAGGTCTACTATATGATTGTTGCTTCTCTAAGCTTACAAGCTTGTTACCAAAAGACTACAATAGACTTTTGATTTCCTGTAACTCATTTGGATAATCTGAAACAACATTTTCTTGTGTTACAGCAGCTAGAATAGGTGGCAGGGGTGCAAAAGGTGGTATTTGCAAAGGGATATTTGCATAGATCTCTGGAAATATAGGCATTGGTGGCCTAGGATCAAGTTTACCAGCCTGTATTAGGCTATTTTCAGCTCTAATTGCTAATTCAAATGTGTCTGGTAGAGAAACACCCCCCATTGATTGTATCATAACTGAAATATCATTATTTATAGCTCTAAGATAATACAGGAAGGCATACTCGGGTGAAGGCCTCACCGTTGCAGGGATTCTATCCCAGGTTCTTTGAAATATGAAATTGAAGTCATTCATCTGCTCCTGTGGAGCCCTCTTAATTGTAGTTAATTATTCCAATATAGACAAGTTATCAGACCTGTCCTGAAATTGTTTATGCAGCTTGTCTCCAAATTCATCCCAAGTTGCAATTGAACCGACTGCTAAGCTCCTATACCATTGCACAACTCTTCCTTTCAACGAAGCAGCTAGCAGTCTCACTGCAACATCCTCTTGGGTTATGTGATGGACTCCGCATAACAAAGCCACATCTCACATGTGTTCAATCGAGGTAGTTTGGTCTTCCCCTGTGAAATTTGGCAGACTCTTCAAGGCTGCCATTGGAATGTTATTGTGTTGTGCCAAATTCAAGGGGCTCCCTCCATTAAAAGCAACAAAGGGTTGATTCCTTGGAGCGGCCATTGGAGGTGGCTGAGGTGGGTTTACTGGTACTCTAGATGACACCAAAGATGGGACAGCAATGTGTGATCCCACAAATGGAGGAGTGGATTGAGTTCTTCTAGAATAGATAATTGTTATTCCTCACCTTTCTATTGCTCTACCTTGTCTTCTTGGCAGTGACATCTGCAGATATTCGAAAGGACCTAAGCTACTCCTTGTCTGAACTCTTCTCATAAACTATAGAAGGCACTAATTCTGAAGTTCTTTCTCTCTACAAAGTCGCCAAGTATGCACAATTGACTTCTGTAAAGTTTGGAACCTGCTGGTTGCATACCAAACCATCAATATCACGTGGAAATTGTCCCACCGGGCGTGCCAGAAACTATTATCTCCCAGAAATGCACCCTATGCAAAGTTATGAAAATTGAGCTTTCTGGAGAAACATGGGATCACTTCAAGGCTGTGGGTCACCTAAATTGAAATGAACCGCCAGAGAAGGCTGACTTCCTTTGTGTTATCACCTAAACTACTGATTCTTTGAAGGGAAAGGGAGAAGGAGAATGCATTAAAATTAAGATTAAATTCTAAGGTGATACACCGAACTTATAAGATATTATGGAATGAAACAAGGTAATCACACACTGGAAAGCTAATGATTAGTATTTTACTTACTTGACATGACCCCTTTACACTTATGCATCATTCTCAAAAGGTTTGATCTACATACATATCTCAGGAAAGAAAGATGGATTTCACAACTTTAAGGTATGGATACGGATTTAGAAAAACACAGTTGAAAACTTGCATAACCTAAAAATACAGAAATGAGAGTAATACAAACATTAACACTGGCTTTTGAGGTAAACACTGCATTTTATTCCAGATTCCAGTTGAATTACAAAAACATACATTAGTTGAGAAAGGATTGATAAAAATCACTAACTCTTCCAAGTGTATAATCCGAACTATTTACAAAAAAGGAAAAGAATGCCTTATATTCAAAAAATATCTCGGCCCCTTAGGGCTTATAAAATATCAGTCCTCGGGATAGATATCTGCTTAGATCTTTTGATTGAATTTAATGCTACACCCTGCGTGTCCATGTCAGTGAAGAGTCATTCCCCGGAGAAGCCTTTAGATCCTTCGCAGCTACCGCATTCATTTATGATCCTTGTGTCCTCCTTGAACCTATGTCACATGATTTATCCTGCCTAATTAAGCCTATGGGTGAAAATTAGGTAACAATCATCATGGGTATCTATGTTTGTATTTTCTTCCATCACATCATCCACACAAATTGGAGAGATAGGAGGGGGTGTATGTGTAAATTTAACATTGTCATTTTCACTCTCTTGCACTAAGAAGCTTTCATAACTAGGGAATGCATTGAATGAATAACTATCATGCTTTTTGACTAAATTTTTCTTTTCAAATTTGGAGAAGATTGGAACTAACATTTGGGTATGTGCAGGATCATGATGGGCCAAAAAGTGGCGATATGATGGGTATGTGTAGGGTATGTGGCTTACGATATTTTTTTACCCAAAATTGATGAAGCAAAAAAGGGTTTTAAAGGAGATTCTTAACTTTCCACCAATATAAATTATGCTTTACTTTAAATTTAATAAATAATTATTATTCATTTTCTATTTGAATTATGACTAAAGTCCTAATTCATAGGTTGATTGAAAAACATCTATAGCTTTCAAACGGTATAACATTTTTTGAATCTAAAACATGCATCACATTCTATACTTTGCATACTATAGGATTTAAAAAAAAGAATTTCATAAAGTTTTGACCAAGTTAAAGTGGTTAGACATACAAGTTTTTTATTTTTTAAAACTTGTAATAAAAATTCATAATTAATTATTTACTTGGAAAAATTATAAAAATATGCATCACATTGGGACATGAGTCATCTACTTATATCTAAAATATTATAAAAAATATTATATTTAATCGTATTAGTGGTCGATAAACCAACTTATTTTTTCCTTGAAATTTAATTACTAGTGCATTGAAATTTAAAATTTTCACCAAATAGATTTTTTTCTTTAAAATAAACCTAGTAGTTTAGAAACTCCATTCAATTTGTAGCTATAGATTATATTCTTACATATTTTTGAAATAATATAGATAACTTATTCAATTTTTTACATCAAGTTCCCTAACTCTGATTTTTCTAAATTTTCATTGCCACTTAAGGGCCTATTTTTTCCATGATGATCCTGCACATACCCATTTGGAAAAAATAATCTATGCAAACTTGAAATGCAATGTAAGAATGTAAAATGAAATGTGATTTTAGTTTTCAATGCAATGATCTAAAAGGTGAAATGTGGTGAATGCAAAATTGAAATTAAGCAATGCATAAAAGGATCTAATATGAATTAGATCTAATGAAATGCATGGTACATAAACTCAGCCAATTGACACAAGTAGTTTGTGGCAGCAAACAAAAGCTTAAAAACAAGGTTTTTAGCTCTGTAAAGGCAGTTTCAGGGCTGAACAAGGACTAAGTCGCCCAAGGTGGCAGATTAGTCCTAGTAGGGATTTTTTAAAGATTTTTTAGATTTTTCTAATGGATTTTGATGGTCTCTATATTGTATGATGCAAACCTAAGATGCCAATGCAAAATTTTAGATATTTTCAATGATTTAAGATGCAAAAATGCTCGTAATTGAAATGATTTCAAAAATGACTACCCTAAATTGATGTTTTTGACCTAAATGCATAAAACAAATGTTCCCAAAAGTTTCCAAACTTATAGTATATGATACTACGAGGCTTAGGAAGCACAAAATAGAGGATTCTAACGCTGTATCAGATAGTGAAAAATCAGGACTAGGACTAAGTCGCCCAGAGTGGCAGATTAGTCCTAGTTAGGTTTTTTGAAATTTTTGTAGGAATTTTCAATGGATTTTGATGTTTGAGATGTGGTATGATGCAGACCTAAGATGAAAATGAAAATTTATAGAAAATTTTAATGATTTTAGATGTCAAAAATGCAACCTAAATGCAATTTTTTATGAATACAAAACTTGAAACCTAGCATGCGAAGCCATGCAAATCCTAATGCAAGGTCAATGTGAGCAACATCTATGATGAAGGACTCCAAATAAGAAAAGAAAAATATTCTAAAGTCAGGTTTACCAAAATGTGGACAATGATTTTGGCACCCTAATGCTCTCTAACACTTCTTGGGTATTTCACCTAAAAGGAGAGAGATGGTCCAAAATGGGCAATGTCTACACTCAAGATTAATGTAAATGGGATCATGCAATGTACATATAATTTAATATATTAATGGTGCAAATTGAAAAAGAAATGATTTATTGATGCTAAACCTAAGAAATGTGAAGTGTTGGAAAACACATTGTGATATGTAGAAAGATGAAACAAATGCAATAAATGATAAAATAAAGATGCAAGATAGAAACAATGCACCTGGAAACTGATGAAGAGTTGAGTGGGGATTGCAGAGACCAAAATTCTAGAAATTCTATTTTTTAAGCTAACTGGGACATTTACGCCAGGCTGGGCAACTTAGTCCCAGATCGGGGAAACTGCCTAGAAACCCGTTTTGGCCAAATGGGTATCCAAATATACAAAAATCTCTGAAAATAGGTTCAGTGGGACTAAGCCACCACTAGTGGTGACTTAGATCACTTCTAAATTTCTAAAAAAATTAAAGTGGAAATGGAAGCCCTCGATCTGTACTTTGGATCCTGATTGGTGTCCGCTTCTGAAACTCTGATTTTTAGGCCTAAAACTGAGTTTTTGTTCATATTTTGGATTGGTCAACAAGGATATTTCTTCAATAAATCTTCAACCTAATATTCAATGATCTTCAAACCCTCAAAGTGCCTAAATCTGCAAACATACAAAGATAGAAGGAGAAAATGTTGATTGTTAGGGCATGGGGATTTGCCTTGGTCAAACCACTTTTTAGGTAATTAAACCAAATGAAGAAATAATGTAATGAAGAATTCAATAATGGATTTAATACCTTTCCATGATGTTTAATCTTGATTTTTTGCAACAAAACATAAATAATTTTCCCTTGAATGTCTTAGGAAGCTATCTTGATGACTTGCAATGATAAAACCCTAGCTTGCTTAACTTGAGAACATGATGAATGATGGATGAATAATGAATGAATGATGATGAGTTATTAATTAAGATGAGTTAGTTCAAATGAGATGGAAAACCCTATATTTATACACAATTATGCCTTAATTCCTGAAAATACCTCATCATAGGCCGACCTTAGGTCTTAAGGAATAAAAAGTTGAAAGAAATTTGAATTTATTTTGATTTTTGTGCTAGCTGGGACTAAGTCTCCCAATTTGGTGACTTAGTCCACCAAGGAAATTTTGAGTGGATGTCAAAGATTAAGATGTATTAAGTGTTGTTTATTAGGTTCTTCTTCAACAAGACACTTAATTAAGGCTTGTAATTGCATAAATGGGCCATTTAAAGCATAAGAAAGGTGTAAATATTGATGACAAGCCTAGGAAAGTGTGAAATTTTGTTACAAGACTTTACAACACTTTGAAATAGGTCTTTGTAAGGTTATTTAGGTGAATTATGATATTATGATCTTAGAAAAGTGTGAAGATGTGTTACAACACCTTACAACACTCTTGCAAGACATCAATAAATGTATTTTATTCAATTTGCAAGTTTTCAAGACCTATTGTGGATGTGTAAACACCTAACACCAAATCAAGGCCTCATTAAGTCCAATTTATCATCAATTAATCCCAAATCAAGCAAGGAAAAGGGATACTTTTTCCATGTCCATACATAATATCTAACCAATGTAACATAAAAAATGATTTATATGTGGACCCATATAAAAATTTAAAGTGGCTAAACACACCTACTAAAGATACACTACAACTAAATATTTATTTTACATAGTTAAAATAATTATTTTCTTATTCGAGATGTACAACACCCTTTTTGACACATCATATAATGGCCTTTAATAGTTTAGGAACACTTGACCTTCTCGTTCTTATGCTAGTCATCTTTGGAAGATGAGGTTTCATTAGTTATATTAAAGGTAGCAATTTTTTTATATTTATTCTTCTTTCCTTGATTCTTTTGTTTCTTATCATATTTTCCTAACCCTTTTTTTCTCTTGTGACTTGATTTGTATTCAACACATATGAATTTGAGGGTTTGATTGTACCCATATGAACTATTTTGTCTTTCTCCTTAATGTGTTCTATAAGAAAATCATCAAGGGAAGGAATTTTGTAGGTGAAACCTAGGTCACATTATGCAACATGAAAATAGAAATAAATATAAAATAGTTAGGACTAAGCCTAGAAAGAATACTCAAGATAATTTATGTATGTTCCTTTTCTATCCCACACTACTTTAGCTACAATATGATGGCTTTTAGCTTTGTGAAGAAGCCTTGAATAGTGTTAAAATTCATTGGACTTAACCCTATGAATTATTTCTCCAATTGATGATCCATCAATTTATCCTTCTTACCAAATAGGCTCTTCAATGTGGTGCATACATAATTTAGAGTAGTGACAAATTCAATGTGAAAGAGTGAGTTGGGAGAAATAGTTATTATCAAATTATCTATGTTCATCGCATTTATTAAACCATTTTAATTTTTCTACAATCAAGAAAGGTTCTATCTCAAGTCCATTGTTACTTGGTGTAGTCCTTACTTTTTAAGATAAATTATTATTGTACATTTCCAGTCAAAGTAGTTATATTATGTAATGATAAGAATTTCTAATTGATTCATTAGTGTAGAAAATTATATTGTTGTTGTGTAGAAAAACAAGTGCAAAAATAAGGAACACAAGACCACCCCCTTTCACTAGTTTATGAAATGAACCCCTAAAATTACAAAGTGTGGCATTTTATTATTAGTCTATTTATAATGGAATTCACCATATTATAATATTATTAGGATCTAAAAGTAGCCACAATGTTGAAATCATAATATTCTTACAATATGAAAACCTATAAACCACACCAATGTGTAGTACTAGTAAAAGTAGCTTTCAAGGAAATGTAACCTAAAAAGTAGCTTATTTACGATAATTTGGATGAGGTTTGGATAGCAGGCGTCTCGTTTTGCAGCAATTTGAAGACCCTTAGGCTTCCTGGTCCGATTGAGCATTTGGGTTATTGCCGGCCTGTACTTGGTCATCACACCTTTGTTGTCCTATGTCATCGCCACTCCCCCTAGTCATCCCAAGCATTAGGAATAGGGGGAAGCCCCTATGTGCAGTTTACCTCTCTAATTGAGGAGAGTCTTGACAAATTAGATTCTAACAAGATTAATGGTGGAAATGGCCAGTTTACGAGCTCATTTTTTGACATGTTTGAGAAAAAATTAAGTCAATATAGCACTTTTCTTAAAGTTTCTAGTTTTAGGTATGATCATGCATTTTTCTATTTCAGAGTCCTTTCAGGGTTAGTAGATTACAGTGAACTATGTCTCCATTCAAGAGTTGGAAAATTATGAAATAGGGATTTTAGAAAAATGTCACTACCATGTTGAAATTAAATAATGTTAACACTGCTTCTAATATAACTAATCTCCTTTCAGTGAGATTGAGAATGAATATATCTACAATCAAAGCTTTCAAGATTTTTTTTTAACTTGTGCATCTTATTTTATTGCTATTGCTAATCAAGGCAGGATGCTGAATTTTTGTAATTGATTTACTGAAAATTTTATCATCTCACAATTCTGTACCTGATCATTTTGTTTATCCTTCTTTAACTCAATTGGATGAGGATGAGTTTTTTGAATCACAAGTAGTTCATGTGGCTCGTGTCTGCTACCACATTTTGCATACATGCTTAAGCGTCATTTCAAAGCTAGTGCGTAGGGATTTTATGTCAAAGGCAAGAGCAGTTTTTGTATTCATCCACCACCTCCAAATTACCTTGTTTAATATCAGTAACAGACACAATGGTTGTAGGTAAAGGTGCCAAAGGCCTTCTCACAAGAAAATCCTCCACCCCTGCCTCTGCTTCTGCAAATAATGGCAATAAGTCTAATAGAGTGGCTGATGTGGGGCCCACTTACTCCGTTCCTTTCTTCAACGTTCGTTTCCGTTTTTGTTATCAATCCCGTTAACCGCTGCAGTCAGCGGTTAGTCACAGTTAGCCATAAGATTTCTTCGACTGGATCAAACATCGCAGCCATAAGAGTTGCAGGAGTAAATGGATCATCCTCAGATTTGTTGAGGTTTGGCGAACGAATCATTTTATTATATTAGTTTCAGAATAGTATATTTTGTTTATACCATCAATTATTTCTTCAAAATTATTTAAAGAATATTTTATTTTATTTATATGGTTTTTTTTTAACAAATATTTTTATTTATTAAAAATTTCTAATAATGAATGGTTTTAATGAGATAATTTATGACTTCAGTAAATAAAAGAACAAATAATTATGTATTTAGTAAATAAAATAGTAGATACTATTTTTGAAATAAATATTTATTAAATATAAAATAAATAATTTATTTCAAAACTTTAAAACTTGTAAAAATAATATATATTATTTATTTAAATATATATCTATTAAATAAAATAGTATTTAAAATTGTAGGATTTATGTAAAAGAAATATAATATTTAAAATTTTAGATATATTTAAGTACTTTAAAAATAAAATACTAAGTTATATATAATATTTATTAAACTTTGAAAAATTAAAATAAAAGAATTAGAGAAAATATAGAATAATAAAAATAGAAAGAAAAAATATTGAAATCATTATGTAATTATGTAAATAAATTATAAAATAGATATGTAGTTAATGAATAAAAATATAATACATAAATTATTATAGATATTTTAAATATGTATTTAAAATATTTCATAGATATTAAATTCAAGGAATTTTGATTGAGATTGTTATTTAGGATAGTTAGGTGTCTTGGAGTTATACTTTTGGACATCTTTTATATAGATATATTTAATATATCTATTTTATTTTGTATAAACATAACTAACCTATCAATACAATGCACCCAACTACTCTATCCTCTCCTCTAATAAGTACCCAAAAAAAAAGGGTCTATACACAATAAATTTTTATCATGATCAATTATTAGATGGACGAAGTAAAAGTGTATCTTGACCTAGTTCATAAATAGATGTATATAATATATGTTAATATTCTATCAAAGTGAAGTGGAAAGATAATCAACTTGTTAGTACTTACCACCAATGAATATTATGAAAGTGAAGTGGAGTCATTGATCATGCTAGAAAAGGATATGTGAGAAAATAACAGCCTAAATTGAGATTATAACCCAATCTTAAGCTCTATTTTGTATTTAATTATTTTATGATTTTGTTTGATGAATCTTAATTAGCACATCTAATGCAACTAGAGCAATTGGTAAATACCTTGGGTGTTTATTAGCACTTGTTAGATTTTGACTTAATTTAAAAAAAAAAAAACTCAATTATTGAGAAAATAAATAAGATGTCATTAATTTACTACATCTAATTCCAAGAAGGTTATTGAAAGCTATATGTAAGTGATGAATGTAAATATTAAACCTCTAAGTGTTAGGAATCTTTCATCCATAAATACCATGTGTGAAAAGGTTTTAAGTTGATCTAAGTTCTTCAATATATTTTTTTATTATATGTAGTATTTATTATATCAAAAGACATTCTATAGTGATAGAAAGACATTGACTATCAATTTGTGACCATGTACATAAAAAACTAAAATATAGATAACATATATTTTTAAAAATTTAAAAGATACATTGATCTTCCAATCATAATCATAAAATAAGAGTTCAAATAAGATTTGAGTAGTATAGATATCTTACAAATTACCTACATATTATTTATTATATGACTTGAATGATATTGTAAAATAGTCTAGATACTAAACAAGTTACAATCATATCAAATAATCCATACAAAACAACAAACTTTGAGATCATTATTTCAATCTTTAGAAATAAATGTAATTCTAAGAATTTAGTGTTGACATCACAATAAAATTGATTCAATAAACTAATCCATATAATTCAATTTGGTGTTTGATGGCTTAAGAGACCAATATTATTTAAGGGATTCACTATTGGCATCTCAAGAAATATGATTAAGTATTTTTTTCTATATTTGAACAAACTTAACTTGTTGGTATTTTGAGCTTGGGTGAAAATATTGAAATATCTTTATTATATAGAAGAAAACCAACTACATTAGACCTCTTTACACAAATAAGAGATATTTCAAACTTCTTATACTTAAAGACCTATTACAATTATATATGGAAAATCTACTAAGTTTAACTTGTATATTTTTTTATTTATAGCTTTTTTATTTCAACCTGGAGGAAAGTTTTGATAGCCATTATGGAGTACATCATAGTGGACGGGTGCTTCACCAGGGCGTATGGTTATCACTTTGCCATTTTGAACCACTTCTATCACAAGGTTCGTATCTCTTTGCCTTTTTATTTATTGTCTTCTCTAAAGAATTGCCTTGATGAAGTTGAAAGAAACCCTAGGAAGACTTCTATTATTCACCCTAGTCTTGTCAGGCTCATCTATGAGCATTTTCAAAATTTATCTACTTTGCCTAAAAATGTTGCTATTGAGGAATTGGAAAATGAGGATACAGAAAGTAGTAGGGAGAACGATCCCCTAGCCCCTCCTGCTTTTGCCCTTGTTGGGTCTAAAAGCATTGTTCCCTAGTCCCTTTCTTGTCAGAATGTCCTTATGGGATCTGCTCCGCCGCTTTGTCCTAGTCCGCAGCCTTGGTTACAAAATTGGTTTCATACTCTAGGAATTCTCTGGAAATTCATTCTGATAAACCTATGGTCAGTAAAGAGTCACCCCTAGTGCTTCTGTGTCTAGAAGATTTGTGAAGGCCCCTAATCAGGGAGAAATCAATGATGCCCTGAATAAACTTAGGCCTGAGGACATAATGGGTGTGGCAGAAAAAAGTACTGATGGTTTTTTAGCTATTCTTAAGTGGGCCCAAAAGGAAGTTTGTGGTTAGAATGATCGTAATAGGGATCTCAGCAACAGAGTCAGGGATTTGGAGCAAAAGGTTAGTTGGAGTTGCAATGAGAAGGATGGATAGGACAGCTCCTTACTGGGGAAAAGACAATAGTTGCAAGAGGAAAGATTAACAAAGTTGGAGAGAAATATGTCCAACATTGGCCAAAACATCAGGGCCATTGTGACGAATAATTATAAAATTGCTAGGCACAACACCATTATTATCAATGCTATGGTGGAAAAGTTGGAAAAAAATCAAAAGGGTTCCTTTGTCGTGGACTTGGATGCGGATAGAGGTTGTAGCAGAGCTAGTGTTGAAGGGGTTTCAACTCGCACCCTGGATAATACGAAGAGGAAGGCCCTTGCTTCTCCACATATGGTTCAAATCCTCAAGCAGGGGTTATAGGATATGAGTGAAGTTGAAAAGGAAGTCGAGGAATTGATGAACACCTTGGAGTAGTGTTGTTGTTGTTGTTTCTGGCTTTTTGGTGGTCCTTTTTTGGGCCTTGTTGTCTCTCTTTGCTGTCATTTCCTTTTTTGGGACAACTGTTTATTTGTTCAAACTTTTTTTGATCTATCTTTGTTCTTTTCAACTCTATGGTTTCAGGTCCCTGTAAAACCTATTTTTTCCTTTTCAAAAACTTTTTATATTGTTTAAATTTTAAGTACTCATAAATTTTGACCTTATAATTTTAAGTACTAAGTTAAATGCAAGTGCAGAGTTTAGTTTTACTACTAGATGAAAAATTGTAGTTTTCTACAAAATGCAAAACTTTTGTCTTCAATGGATGTAGAACTTTAACTTTTTGTTGGATTTCATCCTTTTGTTATTTTATCATGTTCACCTAAATTTTATCGTAGAGGTATTTTGGTTTGAATTTTATCTAAAATGTAGGTTTCTAGCATGTGGAAATGGACATTTTTATGAATTTCTTGTGTTGAACCAACAATTCCAACCTCACTTTTCAACCTATTTGAAATAATATTTCTACAAGGTTATGAAGTTTTGAATTTGATCAAGGAAGGTTTGTGATTTCTAGTGTGGAATAAAAATATTGTAAGTTTCCTAGTGCAGAACTAGACCTTCAAAGTAACTTCGCTGTGGAAAGCATGCAAGGAGCCATCTCCATGATAGTTCAATTGCAACATTTTGCAATTCTATTTTTTTGGAGCATATACAGGTAGTCAAGTGTTTTTTTATGTTGTGTTGCTTCAAAAATTCCAAGAATTGCTTAGATGTGAATTCCCACCTTGATTTGAGTGAAGGAGAAGAAGATGTTGTCATCTCTACTAGACAACTCACTAGTAGAAGTCTTGAAATTGTGCAAAGGCTTCACTCTTCTTCTTGAGAAAGAACACCCATATCTTAGAAGATAAGTAATCCAAAAATAACTAGAATTATTGGAAACCTCTAAAGGAAGTAGTAAGGGTCCCACATGATGTATGCATGACCACAATACAGCTACTTGACTCAAACTAATCCCAATGCTTTTTTAGCAATAAGACATCCAAGGAAAATAGGCAAAGAATGGGAAATTTGAGGAATTCCTTATACCTTCTCCTTAAAAGTGAGATGATACAAGGAGTAGGTATAAATATTCCCATAGTCATAATGCTAGAATAGAGTAGATTCGGTTATATAGGCAGAGAGAAACTATAGAGAATGAGATTGCATCTAGAGTGCAAATAAATGGTCCTTCATGAAAGTGCTAGCAATTACCATCTTTATTGAAGATCAAACAAGATTTGATTCCTTCCTTTACTTGGAACCCCACCTTAAGCTTATGATTCAAAATTTTACTTACAAACAAGAGATTCATTGTCAAGCCAAGAACATAGAGCACCTTTGTGAGGGTACAACATCTCAGACCAAGAGGAATAGTAACATTTCATATTCCTTTTGTAACATACTCCTTATTGTATATGATCTAAACTTGAGCTCTTGTGGGTCAATCAATCAATGTATCAAATATCTCTCTATTGTCGTTCATATACTTGTTGGCACCATAATCAATCAACTAAATATTCATTGTTGCTTATGAGGTTTGGGAGACAAGAACAATATTCTGATGGGAACCTGAATTTCTTATATGTGATACATCCTCATTGGATGCATCATCTTATTGGAAATTGATGGGAACCTCAATTTCTTATATTTGATACATACTCATTTACCACATAGATTAATTTTTGTACCCCTGCACTCATATTCATAGCCCTAATCTCATTAATACATCTTTTATTTTTCCTCCTAAGACATGTTGAATTCATTAAGTGTTACAACGATTTAGAGAGAGAAGTTTAATTGATGTAACTCATTTGAAGGATTAATACAAGTCTTGGATCTCTTTGGGTGTGGAAGTTTTTCTCGAAAGGGTTTCTCAACGTAATTCTTGAGTTATAGTTTCCATTTATATTTTAATATATTTTCACCTATGATTTATTGCTATATGTTTCTTTGGATGCATAAAATTATCTACTGAAACACAGAAAAAGAATGGGTGTGTCAAAATGAAATGTCCTCCTAGGTTCAAACACTCTTTCCTATTTTCATTAGAAAGAGAGAAGGTCACAAAAGGATAAGATATAATTTCAACCTTGAGGTGAGCCAACCCTATTTTAGACAATTGGATCTCTGCATTCTTATGATAGAAAAGAAAAAATTACAATTTTTTGGAATTATTTAAAGTACATAAACTAATTGAATCAAGTATGACCTAACACTTAAAATGGAAATTTCTATGATGAAAAAAACATAATAGACAGTTAGCAGGTAGATCTAGGAAGGGTTTGATAGTGTGTAAATTTGATAAAAAGTGGGTTTTGATCTTTGATCAAGGACTCATTCACCCAAGGGCGAATGGGTCTCGGTGCAAGGGTCCAAAATTAGTTTTTATAGTCCTCTAATCCTTGATCTAAGCTTTTTATTTCTCCAAGTTTTCTTGTTAGGAAGCTAGAAATAAATTCTACAATTGAGTTTATGTGGCTTGACAATAATGAATGCAACTTTGTAAAAATGCTCCTTTGATCAATTTTCAATCCTTCTTCACTTGTAAATCTGCACATACAAAGAGGGGAAAACTATTTTGTTCAAATGGGGGTTTTCTTTAGTCAAACCCCATGTTTGGTAATTAAACCTTGATAGAAATATGAATGAAAATAGAGAAAGAAATGATGAATGAAACAATGCTTGTTGACAACTCACCAAGCCTTCATTGGTTGCTCTTAGAGGACTAAAGTCAAACACATCACTCCAAGGAACTTGATCTTGATTTTCTTGAAGGATTTGGATATTTTAAATGCTTGGATGCTTTAGGATCAAAAAATCATATTAGCCTTCACAAGATGACATGAACACACATGAACTTTGACATGATGATAGGATATTGAATGTTGTTGTAAATAACTAATAAACATGCTCTTAACAATAATTTTGACTCTTTTGAAAGTTTCATTAATGCTACATAATTTGAGTTGATAAAAAGACCTTATATTTATAGGTGTTTATCTGATTTCTCGATAATTAGATTCAAAAAGCTAACATTTGCAATTTGAATTTGAATTTGAATCATTAAAATGTCACCAAAAGCATACTTTAAAATGGGTCTTGGCACTTAAAGGGGACCCTTTCGCCCTTGGGAGAATGGGTCCTAGACCTTAAGTCCAAGACACACATGATCCAAGGTGTTTTAATTAATGGTGGGATTAATTTAATATAGGTGAACTCCTCTCAAAAAATACAAATAATAAGGATTTGGAATGCGTAATTGGGTCAATTAGAGGCTTAATTAAGTTGAATTAATTAAGGGTATGCAAACATAGTGTGAAATTGTAAAGGTATACAATTTTCTACACTACGTCTACATATTTTCACTGTAAAGTTTTATCTTGATTCTCAACATAATAGATTTAGTTCCTACATAGGGTCTCATAATATTGAATACCCCATTTATAGTAGGTACAATAAAATCATCTTGGTAAACAACATTCATTCTAAAATTTTTTAGAAACAAACATAAGTTTTATTATGAATAAAGAGGTTAAAAGTCATTTCATCTTCTTACCAAAGTAGTTTTTGTAAAATCCATGGGACCTGCCACATGAAAAACTACTTAACAAGCCTCCACTACAAAATCAAATTTTTGATCTAAGCATAAATCAACTTTAAAGAGCTTTATCCTTTCCAAAATCCCCAGAAACACCAACAAAGCCCCAATAAGATAATAAAGAAGTAGGTGTAAATATAGGAAAGAAAAAAATAATATAGAACTTCATAAATTTCTTCCTATTAAAAGCATGAATGATAAAATTCTATTATTGGAATACATCTTAAGTCATGAAACAATTCCAACGATAATAAAATAGATTCAATTATCAAATGGGAAAGAACAAGGGATCAAAGTGTAGGAAACTTGCAGCCATTTAAAGACAATTTCCACATAACCCAAAAGAGAAATCTATGTATATAAGTATTCAAAATCCACATGCAAGAGAATAGAAAACATACCCATGAAAATATGACACAAGATATACCCTGGGAAAACCCTCAAAAGGGATAAACCCAGCCTCCAAAAGCATCCATCTCTCATGTATTATTCAACAATAAAGATTACGATACATCTTCAGAGTCTCCATGAACACCATTGAAGCAACAAGTCCTCTCCAAGAAATCCATGTGAACAATCATGCAACCACACATCCCATGCCATGCTTCAAACCCTTAAAGATGCTAACCAGAGCTAACATGCAAACTTTCCATCCTAAACAACTACCCTTGTGGTTGCTTTTATAGAAGCAAGCTCCCACAAAACCACCAAGTGGTTTTAAACAAAACCATGTGACTAGAACCATGAGATTACAAAACCATGTCCCCATATTTAATATTGGGTACTTTATTTATTTATTTTCCTCAATATTAAATAATTACATTTTTAGCAACTTAACTTATGTCCCAATGTTAAATGCAACACAAAGTGGCCCCAAGAGTAATTACATTAAATACATTATGCAAGGTGTACGACACACCTTTTCCTAACACAAAGAAATGAACAAACTGGGAGCAAAGGAAATGGATTTGAAATTTGAAGAATTACCATTCATAGAAAAAAATAACCAGTCTCAATTTCAATCTAGATGAGATAAAGAAGAAGGATGCAAGAGGGATTCAATAAAATTACCAATAGAACATTAGGATAGAAGACAAAGGCATTTAATGAATATGTATTGAATAAGGCTATGGAAAGTTAATGAGTATAAAAAGAATGCATGAATGAGAAATATAATATACTCCATAAAATTTTTACTCTTATATAGCCTACAATTTTAAATGGAAATTTATCAAGGATCAATACAAGAGTGAGATCTAAATAGATGTAATTTCTTATGGAGACTACGACTAGATAGAGATAGATAAGAAGTGAAATGGTAATTGATTTTGATGTAGAAGAGTAAGCTCCAAGAAAACATTTTTTTAACTTTAATGGGATCAAAATGCCCAACTACACTTCAAGAAAAGTAGCAAAAATTCATAAGAATATACTCAAGCGTGTAATATGTTTTTATAAAGGGATATTCTTGTATTTTAAAGCTTGGCCATTCATTGTCAATTTTAATCTAGACCATTAATTGGTAATTGATTTTTGGCACCTTATGTATATAAAAATTCCATCACTTTGCCATTTCAAAAAATGAAAAATTATTAATAAATGTAGAACAAGTAATAAAGATTATTGTTGTTTTGTTTCTTTCATGGTTTCTTTTATGTAAAATAATGAGTTTTTGCCAAATTATTGTCAAATTTTAATTGGAACATTTTTCTTTTCATTTATCTTTGAATATCAAAAGTGACTTGAATATTATTTCATCTAGTGAAATATTGTGGAATTATGCCATGTTTCTAGGTATTTAAGACTAAAGCTTGCATCATTTATATTTAGTTGTAACCATTTTTAGTGAAATATAAATTGGTTTCACGATGTCTCCAAGTTTAAAATTAATGTGCATTAATCTCTACAATTTTCTTGAAGTAAGATCTCTACCCCTTCTCTTCTCTTTTTTTTCCATTTCTTTATTGAACCTAAATTTCAAGAATCAATTGGCAGTAAATCAGATGATCAATCAAAGTTTTGATCCTTTTAATGTGGTCCAAATGATCTAGAAAATGTTATCCATTGAATCTTGAACCATATAGACCCTCTCTTAAATGTTATAAGGAAACTTTATTTGAGATATCCTATATGTCAAGACTTGACATCTAAAGCCTTGGCATAATCAAATTCTATTCTAGGATTTTTTTCAAGAAATGTAAGAATCATTGTGATTTTATCTAATTTCATTGTGATCAACACACGTGCATCAACAAGTAACTTGTTTAGTCTTCATACAAAATATACACTTTAAATCTAGAGGAAATTCTGTAACATAACCCTACATAAAAAGGACACCTAATGTTCATCACAATACATGTATATATGCCAAATGTTGTCCAATTCCAAACTATGTGCTTCACCTCAAAGAGTAACTTCTCCACAATTAAAGTGTCACTTCTTTATTTTATTGAATTCTATAAACAAGGGGTCCAAGTGTAACTCTTAAACACTCTAATATGGAGCAATAATTACACTTGCACACCTTTTTTTATATATCTATAAATAGTGGGTCAAAAATACTAGTTAGATTCCACATTGTAACTCAATATTAAATAATTTTAAAAGCATCTTAAAGCTAATGACACATGGAAAAATGTAAAAAATAGAATATGAAGATTAAATTTGAGTGAAGTATTCTTTTTTCATATGAGAACATAATTTATAATATTATAAATATAAAATAAGTCATTGAACTATGACATTGGAAGTTGTACAACACAGTCTTCTAGTCCTAACAATCTCCCACTTGTATAAATTACATGAATCATAAGGGGTACTCAATATAGTGAACTAATACTAGGAGTTGATTCTCATACCCATCCTCCATCATTTGAACTTCTTTGTTCACATGTTCTTCATCAAATGATTTCCAATGTTCAATTTAAGTTATTCACTTGTTTGACCATAAATATTCTCTATTTTGTCCATGAAAGGTAGGGTTGTCAAAAAATACGATGTAACTCTTACTATCACATTATATAACAAATATATCTTCAACCAATGTCTAAATAAGATCTCTAAAATATACTAGTTCTTGAGAAGCATAAGTAGGTGCCATCTACTCTACCTCTCTACTCAAAAGAGAAACCATAGATTTTTTTTACTAATCAAATTAATCAACCATCAAATAGGGTAAACTCATACCCATTAGTAGACTTCCTTCTTTCCATGTGACTATCCCAATTACAATTCACACACATATTTTTTACTTATTTAGTATAACTTTCATAGGTAGGTCTACTTAGGTTGAGTTTGGGTTGATAGTTGTCACAATCTTCCATAGGAGTTACACATTCCACATTTAGTACAAAATAGTCTTTGACATTTAGTCCTCGGAATGTAGCTTTACACCATAAAAATAGTTTCATATTGGGGAAAAGATCAATACCACAAATGTCTTATGTTTAAAATGGGGGTTCATGCAAAGAAAATAAAAGGTTTTAAAAATATGGTGAGAAAGTTATGTTACATCTCCATTTGCCTCATACTTTTTTCTATCTTGGTGTTTTCTCATTGAGTGAATCAAGCCTCACATCTACCCTTCTTAAATCATAGAAAACCTTAGATTTTGTTTAACATTTTCTACTTGATTACCTTTTATTTTCTTAGATTTACATACAATTTTTTTTATAGAATTTAGAAGGAATTTTTCATCCAATACATACTTCAACTTTACTTTTTATAAATAACCCAATTTCACTTTCTATAAATGCCCCACTAAATTTTTTAAAATTATGAATCTTCATTTTAAATTTATTTAATCTTAAAATAGAATTAAACAAATAATTTTCATTTCTTTTAATTTTGTATGACTAATTTATTTTAAAATTTATATTAGTTTGAATTTCTTTTAAGCAATTTTGAAAATTATTTAGTAAATATGAACTGAATTGAAGTGGAAGAAATCAAATGATTACAACCAATATATCATTGAACAGTGTTTCATTTTTTCTTGAGGACAAAAAAAAGGCTCCATCTAAAAGCAAAAATTCATTAATTAACTATTAGGAAGTATAGCTTATTGATTACAACCTCAGTAGTCCATTCTTTATGGCACATTCTGATACTTGTAAGAGAAACCTATATCCAACAATTTCTTTGAAGAAACAGGTAGGTATTTCTCAAGTATAAAGTTAAAAGTCTTACAATTGAAGGTTTTGTATAGATAACCTAAAATATTTAAATAAAAATTGTCTTCTTACTTGAGAAAATTCTTGAGTTGTACATAATGTTTAGCAAGGAAATCTTTGAGAGACTTCACTCTGAAAGAATCAGATGCACAGACATAGTGATTTTGAGCATTGGTATGTTCCATCAGGAATATGTGGGTGTTGCAAGTATCATCAATATGAACAATTGGTATAGATCCCAACATGAAATCGAGAAACTTGAACATTTCATAATATTCATCATATCCTGATAAGTTAGATCACATGAAAATTATACAAAAAATTTAATACATCATACACAAAGTATCAATAAACACACAAATATTTATACCTCCAATTAGAGCTAATATTGCTTGAGTAGATGTTGGAGAACTCGTAGTTGTAAACCAAGGCCCAATCACCATACCTGGAAGGATGGTTACCACCTCAATGTTATTATTAAGCCCATATTTAAGGGCCTCTTGTTCTATTAATCTCTGAGCTATCATATATCAAGCTTTCTTAGTTGTCTGAGATTTAAGGAAATCTAGGGGGCTCAAACTCCTTTCATCAAGGAATGTTTGGATGAATTCTCCCTTGTCATCCATTGGAAAAGTCATCGAACTGATGATGTGAAAATTATACATCTAATAGATTTAGCTCCTACATAGGATCTCATAACATCAAGTACCCCATTTACAAAATGTACAATAAAGTCATCCTAGAAAACAACATTCATTCCAGAAAGATTTAAAAACATATATAAGTGTTATTATGAATTAAGAGGTGAAGAGTCATTTCATCTGCTTACCTGATTAGCCATTGTAAAATCCATGGGACTTGCCACATGAAAGAATCCTTGACAACCCTCCACTACAAAATCAAAGCTTCCCTCTAAACATTAATCAACATTGAAGAGCTTAGGCCTTTCCTTTGCCACTGGCAGGTCCAGCAAAGCCCCAAATTTTGTCTCGTCCCCTGCATATGATCAACCCATATAAAAATGGAATGCTTAAATAGATAACTTTTGAATAGAATGTTAGTCTTTTAAAATCTTCTCATAAAAACTAAGTACCTAGGTTTCTAAGTGTGGCATTGACGATGTAGCCCCTTTCCAGAAGGTTTTTTACCAACAATGATCCTATGTATCCCCCTGCTCCAATCACACACACTTGTTTTACAGTCTTGTTAACTTTGTTTACCATTAAAGTGAATTGGAAAATTATGAGAGGAAGAGGCTGAGATTTTCTATTTTTATAGCCTAGTGTTCAAAATAATGTTGGTTTCTTGATCATTATAGTTGAGATTCATGAAGAGGTAGTCCTTGGCATATAATGTAATGGAATGGATGATGCCAATAAAATCATATGACCATTTTTATCTAGTCCTCAAACACAATAGACAAGGCCATAATTAAAATAAGAAAAAATATATCTATAAAAAATACCATGCCAAACCTCTTGAAACAAATTTGAGGATAACCCATTCACTCCTGCAACTCTTATGGCTGTGATGTTTGATCCAGTCAAAGAAATCCTCCTATTACACCTTTTAGTTGGTTGGGTGGGAGATTGTAGATTCAAATTTGAAATCCAACTTATCAATTGCAGTTTTATTGACAATGAATGTGACAATGCTCATCCTTGGGTATGATAGAAGTGTGTCCCATCTTCTGCAACATAGGAAAGTGAGTTTAAATTTTTAGTTTATGTGTTGCTAACTGTGACTAACTAATGACTATAGCTGTTAACGAGATTGCTAACGAGAACAAAAATGAATGTTGAGGAGAGGAACGGAGTAAGAGGGCCCCACATCAACCACTCTAAGTGGTCAACACTTAGAATGTGCTGGTTAAGCTACCCTGATAAGAAGAATCCAATCTCTCACTCATCTTGTTCAAGCCTCCAGGCTTTCTACTTTTTTGCACTGCTTATCCTACTTCTTGTTGCTACTAGTTCATTAGTTTAATTATATGCATTAAATAAGGCCATTGATTCTTTTTTCAAGGATTCCTCTCTTTTCTAGCTTGTAGATAATTATGTGTTATTTGTAAGCCTTACGCTTGGAAAAACACTTTAGGATTAGACCTGTCTTGCTTGCACATGAGAAATTAGTCTGTAGCATGTACTAGTAAGTGTTTCAGACATTAATGCTTTGTGAGTCTGCACACAAGTGATCCTCCTTGTTTGTATTTTGTGCATTTAATCATACCAAGCTACATCGTAAGACTCTCAGAAAGCCTCATTTGGTTTATTGTTCCTTGTGTCTTTTTCAATAAGTTTTCCCTTACATATAGATCTTCTATTTCCGATCATGTTTCCTCTATTATTTTATTTCCTTCCACCCTGGTAAAAGTCGCTGCTTTATACCGTTAGGATTACATGGAGTATTCTAGTAGCACAAAAATTTAATCACTTCATCAATGGTCTTGAATGATATTTTGAGAAGAAATTTGATTTCAATATGGATGTGATTTCAAGGGAAATAAAACAAAGCATTAGAATAAATTCAAAAATTCATTTCCAATGATTTTGAAGGAAATAAGACAAAGCATCAAAATATATTCAAAATTACATTTACAATAACCTTAAATTTTGAATGTCAAAATTAAAAGTGGCATAAACAGACAATAATGATGTTTCCAACTTTTGTTTTACAAGATTCTCCACAACAAAAGAACTCCCTCATCTTTTTCAGCATGATACATTTCATATAAACTTGAACCAAATATTTTTGGAAATGTGTGGGGGTCTCTTACACTTCTATGGTTTTGCACCTAAAAGGAGAGAGGTACCAAAAATCTTAATGGCTCACTCAAGAACAAACCCTTGAGATTCCATTGCAAAGGAGATTGAAATTTGTCAAAGGGGATTTTCCTAGAGGCCGAAAACAGAAAAATAGGGGTTCGCCACCAAGTGTAAACTTGGAAAATGCAAGATGTTTGAAAACACAATGTGATATGCAAAATGACCTAGAAAGATGAATATAAATGTAAGTAAAATAGAACAGTAAAGTAAAATAGAAAATGTTCACCTAGAAACTTGTAGGGATTGGAATGAAGATTGGAAATGCTACTGATTCTAAAATTTTGACCTAATGGGACTCATTCACCATTCTAGACGAATCAGTCCCAGATTTGGAAAACTATACTAGAGTCTGTTTTGGGCAAATGGGTATCTGAATATGTAGAAATCTCTAAAAATAAGTACAATGGGACTCATTCGCTACTAATAGTGAATGAGTCCACTTTGAGTTTTCTAAAAACTCAAAAGTGGAATTTGTAGCTCTCAGTCTACTCAATCTATACCTCTAGGTGTGTAGATCCGAAACCTTGATTTTTGGCACTGTAAATGACTTTTTGTGAAGATTTTGACATTTCTAATAGTGAGAAGACTTCAACAAGTTTGAAACCTATTATTCAATCATCTCCATGCCTTCAAAGTACCTAGATCTACAACCACACAAAGAAAGAGAGAAATGTTGAATGTTAGGGAGTAAGGATTTTCCTTGGTCAAACCCCATTTAGATAATTAAACTAAATAAAGAAATAAAATGAAGCATGAACATGAAATAATGGAATTAGAACCTTGCCATGATGATGGATCTTGAATTGCTGCAATAATGGATGAAGAATCTTCCCTTGAAAGCCTTAGAAGTGACCTTGAATGCTCTCTAAATGACCTAACCTAGCTTGCTTGACTTGACAACATGAATAGCTTATGATACTTGAATGAAATGAGGGTTTAGAGGCTTATTTATATAGGAAGCCCACTCAAATGCCCATTAATTTGATCCCCCAGGCCGACATTGAAGAAAATTAAACTTAAATCCTAATTTTTCTCACTCAAACTCCAAAAATAGCTCAAATGGGACTCATTCGCCATCTTGGGTGAATGGGTCTTACAGGGGCTATTTTGCTAGCTAGGATGTCGGGGAATTCATAAAGTAAGTTCATGTGTTGAGCTGGTCAAGTTTTTGATCAAAATAAGCCTCAAGATGCACAATATGGGGTCACAGGAGCCTATTAATGATGATATAAATGGTAATTAGGGCTAGGGACATAAAGTTCAATGTGAAAGTGTGATTAAATACACTTTACAACATTTAAATGAGGTCCACATAGCCTAGAAAGGCATAACATCCAATGTGAATGTGTAAAACACATTACAACACTAGATTAAAATCAGGTTTAATTTGAAAGCCTTATAGATTAATGTGATAATGTAATTAGATATATTTTACAATATTGAATTAAGGGGGAAAAAGGACCATTAGACTTAAATTCCTAATAAAAGTATAGAAAAGTGTGAAAGTCATTTACAACACTTTACAACAATTTTACAAGACATGCATTTTATTTTATTTGCAAGGGCCCAAGACCTAATGTAGATGTGTAAAACACCTCACAACACTAGATAAAGGAAATATCAAGTCCAATTTATCATTAATTATTTTGAATGAAGCAAGCGATACTTTTTTCTACGCTATATTTAGCCCCCACTTTAGTGAGAGGATGAAGTTGCTTCAAACTCACACTAAAGTAGACATTCAAGAGGGGTCCAATCACAACAATGCAAATGGTCTAGGATAAAAAATATCAAGGAGGTAACCAAGTCCCTAGGATCCAAGATCCTAAGTCAAACCAACATAAGCACAAGAGGACACACACAAGGTGAATGATTTGCATCAAAACGAGATACATGATCATGGAATGAGAATAATTAGAAGGAAGTGAAATATAAATGAACAAAAAGAGAAATATGAATCAAGATTTGACCATTTTTCCAACATGATGTGGATAAGATCTAGGGTGTTTGTCTAAAAAACACATATTCACTCTGAGGTGATGGAACTCATTGTTGCCTGCCAGGTGAGAAGTCCTAAAAGGGTGAGAAACATACACTCATGGCTAGTATGCACTTGCACACACATAGGTGGCTATGGGGAAATTCATGCCTTAGATTGGGCTTCCTACTTGAACCATACCAAAGTTATACCTCCTGATAACTTTAATAAGGCACCACAATTAAAATGATTTTGTAAATTCTTTTGAATGTCATGTAAAAATTTGTTAAAGGGGATTTTTGTTTATTCTTGTAAGGTCTTCTTCTTAGGGAGCATTGTGCCCAGTGTCTCCAAGAGCTCAGATAAATAAAAGTGTTAGATCATTTCCCATGGGATGCCTCATTCACATCATGCCATGTCAGTAGATCATACACTCTTGGCTAGCATCAAACCCAATGACACCACCAAGAAGAGGACACATCACAAGAAACAAGAAAAATCATGCCCTAATTTTTTTTTCCAAAAGATGTCATCTATGTATGCCCCCAATTTAAAGTGGTTGCTACATCATTACTATGAGAAATTGCTTTAAGTAGCCCATGAAAGAAGATATGAGAGCCAACTTGGAAAACCCTATGCCAAGTCATATATTTCTAAATTGAGCTACTTCATGAATAAGGTAGTATGTCACATGCGAGCCAACTTAAGGCATGTCGTCCACATTCCAATCTTGCTCTTATATGTTCATGAAAGGTTAAAAAATAGCCAAAAGAGATAACAAGTGACATACGAGGACAAGGCTACTTAACCTCTTGCCACAACTTAGTGCAAGACAAGGGTGAGCCTGAAATGGATGATGATATGCTGCTCCTTGCAATAGTGAGTATGCTATGATCCTACAACTATTACATGGAAAGGAGCAGTAGCTAATGTTATTTATGTTGATAAGTAAACAAATTTTTTTCTTGATACATATTAAATGAGATATCTATTAGTTTAGGATGTGCCAAGGTTAATGTTTTCTTGGAAAAATCTTTTGCGATGGTGTTGAGATTGAATGAAGGCTTTTGTGTTGAGGGACAATAACCAAAATCATTAGTCATTTCTTACATTTTAGGCATTATAGGGACATGGATACATTTTTCTATAGCATCACATCCTTTCCCAAAATGCTTTATAAGTTCAAAACATCTTCCAAAAAATTTTGTCACTTGTTTTGGATTTGGTGATTGTTCAATTTTCTTAAAGTTTGTCTTGGATTTCTTTACTTTTAAGGTGGGTGAAGGGAATGTTTTCAAATTTTGTATTTCCATTACTAGTTATGCTTTTCTCTTTTTAGACTCTTGTTATGATCTTGTATTCTCCCATGGATATAGGTATGAAATCAAAGGTTTCCACAACATCTTTAAATAACTTTATGGATTTTTCAATTTAATTTTGTCTTTCTATATAATTTTTCTTGGTATTGATCATAGCACATGCACTCATTTTGTTTTGAGGAGTAGAAGGTGACTTGTCATAAACTCCTAACATTTGTTTCAAGGATTGATCCATAGCAAGCAATTTAGGATGCTTCAAAGTGAGGTTGATTTTTGGTTTGCACATGATAGTGTTTATGTTTTCTTGTACCATGATACCTTCCCTATTAGGAGAGTTTTTAGGAGAACTACAAATTAGATGTTCATGACATTAAATGTTTGGTTCTTCAATATTGAATTCATCGCAAGAAAGGGAGTTATCCATGGTTAGATTTTCTTGCTTGGTAATGATGGTGTTTCTTTTTTCAATAATGTTTTCCTCGTAATTCTCATTGGTGGGATCTTGTAACACCATAATATCTTCTTCACCAATAGGAGAGATATTAGGAGAGGGGAAATTTGATTGTTTTGATTGTTGATGATTTCATTCTTGTTTGCTAAGGTCTCATTCTCTTGTTCCATAGTATCTATCCTAGTAGGAGAGCTTTTAGGAAAGTGAAAAACAATAGGTTCATCACATTTCATGGTTGGATTTGGTAAAGTAGCTTCATCACTCCTAGGAATTTCATGGTTACCAATGATTGGAATGTTTTGTTCAAATAGGTCTTCTCAAATGGTAGGGGAATTAGGAAAGGGAGGAATAAGATTCTCATGAGTCTCAATAAGGATATCTTTTAACACTAAACTATCTTCTTTATGTCTAGAGAAGATATTAGGAGAAGAAAAGGTTTGATTGTCATGATTATCTACATTTACATCCCCATGTCCTATAATTTATTTTTGAGTAGGAGAGGTAGAATTGTCATAGCTCTAAAATATCAACATATTCTCCACACAAATGTGTTTTTCATGATCATTCACAATTTTATCCTTATTCACTAAAGAATTTTCACAAGGGAGGTGTTGGGAGATGAATGGAGACTAGGTAAAGAGTGGCCATGATTTTAGCTTCATGTGTCATAAATTCTTTGCAAGGGGGGGGAGGAGGAAGACAAGAAATACTTTCATGATCTTCAATGGTTGTGTTGTCTTTCATCAAGATACCTTCATAACCAATTATAGGAGAGATATCGAGAGAAGAACAATTACGATTATCATGATTATTGATGCTTGCATCCTTTTGTGTCAAACCTTTAGTGGATGATTTTAGTGAGAGGAAGTCCTTAAGGGATTCATCTAACATGTCTAAGTCATTTCTACTAAAGGGCTTGGATGATATACTTTTTCTAAAATGTAAGAATTTTTTGAACTATTTCTTGTGATGTTTTTAGTTTTTAGTTTTCATTTTCTAATGAATTTGATCTAAGTGAACTAGAAACTAATGCTGAAAATGAAAATTGCAAAAATATAATGCTATCCATAATTGTGATGAATGTAAATAATGCTATTTCTAATGATTTAAATGTAATAGAAGCTATGGAAACTTAAAATGCAATGTAAAGACATAGGATGAAATGCAATTTTTTAGATTTCAAAAAAGGTAATGTACTAATTACACTATGGAATGATATGAAAGTGAAATGGTGTGAATGCAAAATTGAAATTAAGTAATGCATGAAATGAGCCAAATTAAGCTAGATTTAATGAAATGCATGTAACAAGAAATTAACCAACTAATATAGATATTTAATGGTAGCAAACATAAGTGCAAAAATAGGGTTTTCAATGCCGTGAAAGGAAGTTTTAGGGATGGAAAAGGACTAATTCGCCCAAGGTTGCGAATGAGTCCCAAGGGGGATTTTTTTCAAAAATTTCTAAATTTTTCAATTGCTTGTGTTTTTTTATGTTGTATGACCTGATTTCTAAATGCAAATGCAGTTTTTAGATGTTTTCCAATGGTTTGAGATGAAAAAATGTAACCTATATGCACTTTCACTAATGCAATATTTTGAAACCCTAGAATGCAAATTAAACAATGTAAGATGCAATACAATGTTAATGTAAGCTATTCCTAGGATGTAAATGCACTCCAAATTAGAGATATGATGCTCTAAATGCAAGTTTACCAAAATGAACCAAAGATTTTTGGAAATGTGTGGGGGTCTCTTACACTTCTAGGGTTTTGCACCTAAAAGGAGAGAGGTACCAAAAATCTTAATGGATCACTCAAGAACAAACCCTTGAGATTCAAATGAAAAGGAGATTCAAATCTATCAAAGGGGATTGTCCTAGAGACTGAAATTAGAAAATAGGGGTTCACCACCAAGTTTAAACTTGAAAAATGCAAGATGTTTGAAAACACAATATAATATGCAAAAAAGACCTAGAAAGATGAATAAAAATGCAAGTAAAACATAATAGGAAAGTAAAGTAGAAAATGTATAGGCTAAAATGAAGACTAGAAATGCTACTGATCCTAAAATTTTCACCTACTAGGACTCATTCACCATTCTGGGTGAATAAGTCCCAGATATGGAAAACTGTATTAGAGCCTATTCGAGCTAATTGGTATCTGAATCTATAGAAATCTCTAAAAAATAGGTACAGTGGGACTCACTCACCACTAATGGTGAATGAGTCCACTTTGAATTTTATAAAAACTCAAATGTGGAATCTATAGCTCTTGGTCTACTCAATCTATACCTCCAAGTGTTTGGATCCAAAACCCTAATTTTTGAAACTATAAATGACTTTTTGTGAAGATTTTGACCTTGCCAATAGGGAGATTTATTCAACAAGTTTGCAACCTATTCTTCAATCATTTCCAATCCTTCAAAGTACTTAGATCTACAACCACACAAAGAAAGAGAGAGAAATGTTGAATGTTAGGGAATAGTTGTTTGCCTTGGGGTATGTGCAGGATCATCATGGAAAAAATAGGCCCTTAAGTGGCAAAAAATTTAGAAAAATTAGAGTTAGGCAACTTGACGTAAAAATGTGAATAAGTTATCTATATTATTTCAAAAATATGTAAGAATAGAATCTATAGAAAATTGAATGTAGTTTCTAAAATACTAGGTTTATTTATTTTTTTAAATCTATTTGGTGAAAATTTGAAATTTCAATGCAGTAGTACTTAAATTTCAGGGAAAAAATAAGTAGGTATCTGTTTGACCACCCTAACCATAATAAAATGATAATTTTTTTTAATAATATTTTAGACATAAGTAGAGGACTCATGTCTGGATGTGATGCATATTTTTTTGCAACTTTTTTCTAAGTAAATAATTAATTATGAATTTTTATTAAATTTTTTAAAAAATATAAAAACTCATATGTCTGACCACCTTAACTTGGTCAAAAGTTCATGAAATTAAATTTTTCTTTTTTTAATCCTATAGTATGTGAAGAATAGAATGTGATGCATGTTTTAGATTCCAAAAATGTGATACCATTTGAAAGCTATAGATGTTTTTCAATCAACCTATCAATCGAGACTTGAGTCATAATTCATATAGAGAATGAATAATAATTATTAATTAAATTCAAAGTAAAGAATAATTTATATTGGTGGAAAGCTGAGAATCTCCTTTAAAAACCCTTTTCATTTCATCAATTTTGGGTAAAAAAAAGTCGTCAACCACATACCCTATAAATACCCATCATATCACCACTTTTTGGCCCATCATGATCCTGCACATATGCCTTGGTCAAACCCCGTTTAGGTAATTAAACCAAATAAAGAAATAAGACGAAGCATAAACATGAAATAATGGGATTAGAACCTTTCCATGATGATGGATCTTGAATTGCTGCAACAATGGATGAAGAATCTACCCTTGAATTCCTTAGAAGTGATCTTGAATGCTCTCTAAATGACCTAGCCCTAGCTTGCTTGACTTGAAAAAATGAATACCTTATGATACTTGTATTAAATGAGCATTTGGAGGCTTATTTATAGAGGAAATCCACTCAAATGCCCATTTATTTGATCCCCCAGGTCAACATTGAAGAAAATTAAACTTAAAACCTAATTTTTCCTGCTCAAACTTTGAAAATAGCTCAAATAGGACTCATTCACCCAAAATGGTGAATGGGTCCTACAAGGGCTATTTTTCCAACTTGGATGTTGGGGAATGCATAAATTAAGTTCATGTATTGAGCTAGTTGGGGTTTTGATCAAAATAAGCCTCAGGATGCACAATATGGGGTCATAAGAGCCTATTAATGATGATATAAATGGTGATTAGGGCTAGGGACACAAATTTCAATGTGAAAGTGTGATTAAATATACTTTATAACATTAAAATGAGGTCCACACAACCTAGAAAGACACAACATCTAATGTGAATGTGTAAAAAACATTACAAACTAGATTAAAATTAGGTTTAATTTACAAGCCTTCTAGATTAATGTGAGAATGCAATTAAATATATTTTACTATATTGAATTAAGTGAAAAATAGGTCCATTATACTTAAATTCCTAATAAAAGTCTAGAACAGTGTGAAAGTCATTTACAACACTTTAAAACAATTTTGCAAGACATGCATTGTATTCAATTTGCAAAGGCCCAAGACCTAATGTGGATGTGTGAAACACCTCACAACTATAGAATATCCAAGATACTAAGAGGGGGGGTGAATCAGTATCTTCTTAAAATTATTAAACAAATACCATCCAATTGCACTAATGCATGTAACAGTAAAGATAAGCAATAGAACTAACAGAGCATGAAATCACACAACAAATGAACACTGAGATTTTTAAGTGGAAAACCCAAAATGGGAAAAACCACGGTGAGTGTTTAGCTCACAATATAGTATAACCGGTTATAAAATATTACAAAAGGGTGGCTCACTGCCAGGACTCACTGTCCAAAATGAGAGGCTCACTACCTACAAAATTATAATGACAAAATGGCTTACAGCCAGAAAATGAATTGAGAATGTACACCTAACAAGTGTTGATTCAATTCCTTTGAAGCTCGGTAAACTGAATTAACACACTTCATCATTTTCAGACTTCTTCACATTTGCATCATCAACATCTTCTATATCAATCTCAAAAACTATCCAATATATATAGCTGATACATCCGCAAGCATCAATTAGGTTGGCCTAATTAGATGCAATCCTTATTTACCAAAAATACCAATTGTCGGCTTCAAGTATTTACAAAATCTTTCCAAAGACAATTCAAATGTTTAGTACGCAACTGTTGGAACTGTAAAATTTTGAAATTTTCACAGTCAATTGCATTCTTGATTTTCCAAATAAGTCCTCAGCATAAACATAAAATTCCCTCTTTGTATTGTCTTGCTTATTTTCTATCATGTGATCCATTTGAATCCATCTACTCCTTCATTTTTCATTGTAAGACCCATATCAGAAA
>VDFB02341099.1:0-26559 GCA_007258455.2 Sequoia sempervirens | reverse complement strand
ATATATTCATCGAGATACCCATAAAGTCATCCACTTAACCTTTTCAATGGTTGTGAATAGCTCGTTAGGTTCCAATGGGTTTGTGACAACCTAGTCGAGAGTTAACATAGGTTTCAAAACCAACACCAAGTGTCAAAATTCCTTTGCAAACTAATTTTCATTATCTTTTCAACAAGATGATTCAAAAACTTTAAGAACTCTTGAAGTCGAGCTAAGAAGTCTTCATCTTTGTTTACTTTGGAGGTTCTGAGGAGTACTTCAGGCTTTGAGAAGGTTGTGACAACCTAGTCAGGGGTTGACAAAGATTTTGAAACTATGATCAATCTCTGATGCCACCTTTCAAAGTGCTTTCTTTCATATTCAAAAAGAGTTAGAGAACTTCATTGATAATTAACACAACTCTAGAATCTAAGCAAGACTTCAACATAAGTGTTTTCTTTTGAAAACAAAGAGGTTATGAAAGGATTGTCGGGAGACAATGAGGTTGTGACAACCTCCTTAGAGGTCGACACAAGTTTTGAAACCCCCCATTTTTGTCGATGACTTAACACTTAGATAATTTTCAAAGGAAAACCATTGCTAGGAAATGAAAATGATTGTGAAGGAGGGAAAAACAATGACAAAAACCAAACTCAAGGCAACATATATCAATGCTCAGTTTTTTGACAGTCAATGTAAATCAAATTTATTTTATGAATGTATTGTGTGAAGTGCACAAAACATTTGATATTTAGTACCTTTTTCAGTCTTTTCCCTCATACATCTATATAATTTTTTTACGGAACCATCGAGGTTATCTTTTATTCTTTGTTGATTCTTCAAGTGATGCTATCGAAGGTAATAATTTGATCTTCTTCATATAGACTTATGAAATGAGAAACAAACCTCTACTAAACTTTTGAATTCATGTGGTTCTCCAAGTATGAGACAAGGCTTTGAAATGACTCTTGAGGTTCATGGAATATTTCTTGCTTTACATGAGACTGTAATCTTTAAAATTCAAGTAGAGGAATTTGACCATTGTGCTAGATATATGTGACTAGCAATTAAATAAAGGAGCTTCCCATTCCAAACTATCTAAATTAGTTTGTTACTTTCTTCCAATTTACTCACTAAATGCCTTGACAAGGGTTTGAAATCATTGTTAATTGATCTTTATCTTGAGATCTCCTAGTTCTCGATAATGAGATGTAATCCTCTTAAAATACTAAAATATTTGTGTCATTTACCTATGATTATCATAATTTAATTCCACTATAAATCTATTGAGCCTAAGGGTAGGTATGGATGGTGGTGTCCACCTCGGGTGGCGGGAGATAGAAGGGGCCTCGACCACCAGGGCTTTGCCCACCGACCTATATTCCTTAGGTGGGGCTATCTCCCTACATATCGGTCAATCTGCTCTCCCCTGACCCCTTCCCCTCCCCTCTATTGAAGGCCGAGGCCAAGGAAAAGGCCCCTACGGGAAAAGGTGAATTTACCATACTATAGCGGGTGGGGGGTGGCTATATGCATATAGCTAGTCCAAAAAAATAGCTATAGTTACTGTTAGTCGAGTTCCCCTCATGTGTCGTTCACTAGATCGGAGTGTATTCGACCGTTCACCATAAGTCGTTCACCAGCGACCTCATCAATTTATTTCTCTTGATTGATGTCTATGTCTGGGACCCGATTGGGATTCATGACCATCAATCCCACCCTTTCAATATCTCAATCGTGCATGAATCGAGGGTCTCAATCATGGGTAGCCAAATATCAGTTGGGACAGGTGGATGGGAGGATGAAGGTTAAGGCCAGAAATCCACTTGCCATCAATTTTCAGGAAAGATGGAGGTCAAAGATAGTTTTGAAGATTCAGTTGAGGATCTGATGAAGGCGTGGAGCCTAATTGAGGATGTCTAGTCCTCGGCTCTTGTTTTCCTTGCTTTATGTTAGTTGTTGTGATGAAGTCTTTTTGTTATGTTAAGTAGTATTTCAGTGGTAATGGCCTTAGAGGTCTCGACTGTATCAATTTAATTGTTATTTCTGTCTGAAATTTTAGAAACTTTTTGGTTACTCGTTATAGGTTATAGGTTATGCTTATATAACCTTTTTTTGTGGATGGTTGATATTAGGGACCGGTTATATCATTTTTGGACACTTGATAGATATATAATGTTTGATGCGGTTGGTATAGGTTAATGTGGTTTTTGGTTGGTTGTGTTTGGGGGTAGTGGTTGCCCTCTTGTTTTGCTTCCTCAGTTTTGATGTTTTGTCCAATGGTTGTTTTCTAGACTGATGTACTGCTTTTGTTGGGGATCAGGACCCTTTCCCTGCTTAATCAATAAAAAAATGGATGAATTGCATGGGATCCTCACTATATATTAAATGAGGATCAAAAAAGAGAAATCATCTAAATAAGAAGCAACCTTAAAAGCCTTAAAGAAAATGAAGAGTAAAGAGCCCGAGCCAAGTGATAGTTCCAATGATGAATTAGATGAAGAAGAAGCTCATTTTATGAGGAAGTTGAAGAAATGATTCAAAAAATACAATGGTAAGTTACCTTTTAAATGTTTTAATTATGGAAAGGTAATACATTTTGTTGTCAAATTCTCATATGTATAAAATAAAAATAGTGACGAGGAAGAATATAATAATATAAAAAAAGGTTGGCAAATATTATCAATATAAAAGGGTCATAAACAAGGAAAACATGAGAAAAAACTTTCACAAGCACAGGAAAATCATCTATTCCAAAGAGGAAAGTGGTCTATCTAAAGAGATTTTATCCACTAGCTATAGAGAAGAGATTGTATTCATGACAATAGAAACAAAAGGTGATATTTTGGAAAGTGAAGACAAATAAAAAGAAGAGTCAAAAGGGGAAGAAAATACCAAAATAGATGGGGAATTAGATTTGGAAGAACTCATTTGTGCCCTAAGTGAGATAAATAAGCTTAAGAAGAAGAACTTGAAACAAAAATTATAGCTTCAAGAGGACTATGAATCTAAGACAAAATGTCACAAAGTGTTAAGGAATTGGAAAATATGATCATCAACCTCAAGATTCAACTTGAAGAAGCAAAAATGATTGAAGAAGAGGTGGGAATCCAATTAAATAAAAAGGAAAAAATTGTGAGAGGCTATAGTTAAAAATTGTTTCCTTGATGAAGGAACTAGAGAAAACAACCACTAAGCTAAACAAAAGCCTCAAATTTGAGAAAGTATTGAGATCTTAGATGATATCATCAATGGGAAGAGGTCATCATTTATAAAGACTGGTCTTGAATATAAAGAAAATCAAATGGCCAACAAAGAATATCACAAATATCTACTAAAGAAGGAAAACAAGGAAAAATAAAAAGCTATGTATATGCTCTCAAAAGTCCTATCAGCAAGAAGAAAGAGAATCAAGTCCCACAAAAAACAAGCACTTCTCCAAAAGATAAAAAGGACAAATTTAGAAAGTTCTTTCCTCCAAGGTAGGTGCACATGACTAGGTTCCAACATTCTTTCTTTGGTGATTACTTTTTGTGTACATCACTTTGGTCATAAAGCAATAGATTGTAGGATAAATACAAGAAATAACTTTGTTTGGAACAAGAATAGAAGTAGTTATGTGTTCTCAAATAGGAATTATAATTCATTTTGTTCTTTAGTGGATTAGAATTTTATATGCTATAAGTGCAACAACTATGGACACATAACACGTTTTTGTAGAAGTGGTTTTGTGGAACCTCCTAAGAAGAATGAGAAGAAGGATATTATCATAGGGGAATGATGGTGCAATGGTTAGAAAGAATAATCAAAGCATTTAGTGTTAGAAAACACTAAAAACTTAAACAAGAATGACCAATTACACCCATACTCAATGAAATTAGAAAACATGATTCAAAGATTCAAACTAAAGTTATGAAACCCAATTCAAAGACAATTAAACAATTGGAACATGCAAACCTTACAATCCCATTGTGGAATTATAACAATTTATGATGTGGATTGCTCAAATTATGCATATCCCATGTTGCAAAAGCTTTGATGATGAATGTGACTCACAATTGATGCTCAATTTTCTCAAGAATGATGAATGCTCAAGCTCATGAAGATTGTGAATGATTTTTGATGAGGTTATGGCTTCTTTTATAGAAATGTAGATATCTAACCAACTGTGGAGATTGAAGATGAAAATCAACGGCTGAGAGTGAATCAAGGAGATCAAGGGAGGAGAATTAATAAGAGCCCAAAATATCCCTAATTTTATGGAAATCGATTAAATAAATTTTAGAGGGAAAGATATTTCCAAATTTGAATTTGAATTTGAATTATGAAATATTCCTTTTAGAGGGAATATGCCATTTAGATATTTTGGAGGGAAGAAGATATTTTGTAAAGGGAATATTCCTTCTTGGAAAGAATATGCTTTGTGCAAGTTGGAGGAAAATTAGTGAATTAAATAATTAAGAAAATTATTTAATTGTGGGGATGAGAGGAAATTAGGATTTTTAATTAAATAATTGAAAATTATTTAATTAAGTGGGATTGAAGAAAATTAGAATTTTAATTAAATACTTAAAATTATTTAACCAAGGGAAATTAGTGAGAAATTATGATTTTTGGTGAATTAATCAAATAATGGTAATTATTCAATTAATAGAGGAAACTAATGAGTTTAATCAAATAATTGGAAATTATTTAATTAAAATGAGGAATTAGGTGATAATGAAGAAAATGATGTTAATTAGGTGAATTTGAATGTGTAATGTGCTTAGACAGTTTTAAGTGTCTACATTTTGCCCCTCTTTGAGACAATGTACATGTTATGTTGTTTCAAAGACAGATCAGGAAAAAAAATTAAAAATATCTGATGCCCCATTGTGTCCTAGCAAATGAAGGATGGAAGGATGTTAGGCTTCCCCCTTGAGAGATCAATCGGAAAAATTAATTTTTAGGTCAAGATTGTGATAAGATGATGAGACTGGCTCTACAAAGAAGTAATGTATGGGATAATTAAAAAAAATTCTTGAATGGAAATTAATTTAAATTGCTCACATTAAAATAACTGGCAAACACTTCTTCAAAGGAAATAATTTCTTGCAACAATTTTGTTCTCTGGTCTGCAACTTGCAGCCAACAACTTCAAACTTAATTAAATTATGCAAATGTGATTACAACCAGTCCAAGAGGACAATGGGCTACTACAAGCCCCTGCAAGACTCTAGGAAAACTCAAATACAAAAGATTTGCAATAGCAAATCAAACCCTTACAACATAAATTCCTTCTAGGTCCTCTATCCACAACTTTTCACAACAATCCCAATGTTATTTTCTATTAATTTGGAAAATGAAATTACAATAAATTCAAAAGATAATGGGCTGCAGAAAACCCCTCACAAAACCCCTAGTAAATACCATAAAAATGATTTTCAAACAACAAATCAAAGCTTTGAAACAAAGCTTCTCCAACACTTGCACAACAAATCACTTCCACCATTCAAACCCTTCAATTTGCAACACCAGATAGTCTCTGTGCCTGCAAAAACACTCTCAAATCTACAAAAACACCGTAAAATCCCCTTTTGGAGGTAAGCCATGATCTCCTCCTCTCTTCCTATGAAAACTCCTCTAGAAATGAATAAGATTCAATTTTATGAACACTTGCTTTCCTGAAATGAAATTTCAATGCATTTCATTGTAATTTGCTTTCATTCCAAAGGCATCTCAGGAAAATAAATGCCCCTCCAAAGGAATAGAAAATAAAATTCAAATTTAATATTTAAAAATTAACTAAATATCATTCTCCAACTCCAGACTTAGCAGATATGAGAGATGGGCTTTAAATGGCTTTAATGCTTTCACAAATAAAGTAAAAAGCATATTTTTCAAACCTGGGTGCCCACAACCGAGTCCCTATTTTTTAGGAGTTGTGAGAATTTAGAATTGGAGTTACAAATGAATTTAATGGCTCCCATAAACCCACACCATTAATTGTTTTTTCTTGCCTTTTTTAGTTTTAAAGCATATTCTCCATAATCCGCCTTCACCAATTTGACCCAGTTTGAAATCAAATCAAAATTCAAATTTTACCACATCACAAAATATTTAATTTCACACCAAAATATGAATTTAAATAATCAAACATGAAATCCAACACACCAAAATTGAAAAATTCAAAATTGAGAACTTCAAGTTGACACAGGATTGCACTAAGCCATGGATGCTCCTATATCAGACACCCACAGTAGAAAGAAATGTTTGATGATTTGCATTCAAAAACATTTGTAGACCTTATGTCTATCTTGGATCCACCTCATTTCCTTGTCCACTAAAATATTCCTATGCACCACCTTTTGCAAACTTACAACATTATCATGCTTCATCCTTCTTCTGCTACCCATCATGTAATTCAAAGCATCAAATCTATTGTCCCACCAATATACTTCATCAAAATCAGAGATAACAATTAAAATTATACCTTCTCCTTCGTCAAAATAAATGTATTTGTTTGCCTCATTCACTGTCCCACTTTTTCCACCTCCTTCAACTATGTTTCCTTCATGAAATTCCACTAGTTCAATGCCTTCTGAAAGGCACGATATTGCTGTAACTTGTTTTCCTTCACTCAAAAAAATGTTAGTAATATCATCAAAAGACTTAATTTCCATATTACATGACAAGGAATCATGATTACTAATCAAAACATTTTCACTTCCATCGTTCTCAATCAAGGATTTCTCAAAAAACTCGTCATTAACCTTTTCACTCCACTCTTGCAATCCAACTTTATCAAAATTTATTTCTGCTGCAACAAAATTATCTATTCCTTCACTCTCTTTCTCATCAAAGGGAACAAATAAATCAGATTTTACGTTACCCTCTGTTGCTATCTTCATTCCACTTGAGACCTTTTCCTCAATCTGAGTCAACAATTCACCTTTCTTATCTTCTTCACAGTTAGTATTATCAAAGCCAACATATTCATGCTTCTTACCATCTAAAGGTATAATTTCATCAACCAAACATGACCTTGCATTGCTGCAAACCTTACCCATTTCTTCTTTCAATGGATTCAATTTGTGTTTCACTCCATCCTTCTTCAATGTGTATGTGTTGTCATAACCATCATGCATCGCCTTCCTATCAAATTGCCAAGGTCTTGCTAGAAGAATATGACAAGCATCCATTGGGAGAATATCACACAAAACTTCATCATAATAGCCTCCTATCTTAAATTTTATCTCACATTGTTCGCTAATCAAAAGCTTCTTGTCATCTTGCACCCATGCTATCTGATATGGATTCAGGTGCTTCTTCCTTTCTAGCTGCAATTTTCTCACCATTTCATTAGACACAAGGTTCTTTGTGCTTCCACTATCAATAATGACATTACATACCTTTCCTTCACACTTGCATCTTGTCCTAAACAAACTTATCCTTTGAATGGATTTCTTATCTTCATCTAATAGTGTTCTCCTAGCCATTAAAATTCACCATCTTCTACTTCTTTGGAATGTGATGATTTTGCTTCTTCTCTATTCACATTTGTTGTCCTATTTTGATTTTTAGTCCTTTTTCTTTGTATTTCCTCTTCATGAAGACACTCATATGATTTGTGCCCCTCTTCTCCACACTTGAAACAAGTTAATTTAAAATTTCCTCTTCCAAATCCTCTACCTAGTCTTCCTCTTCCTCAGATTTGATTTGAACTCTCACCTCTTTCTTCCTTGCTACCCTTAGTGTCTCCAATATAATTTTTATCCTCATACTACTGCACATTAATTTTACCCTTTCCTCCTTACTTTTTTCAAACCTCCCATTCATTCTTTCCTCTGTTTTTAATGCTATTTGATAAGCATCCTCCATTGTCACAATTCTAACAAGTGTCATTTCTTCTTGAATGCTCGGTCTCAACCCATTTATGTATCTTGCAACCTTCTCTTTGGTCATCTCAAAATGTCCAGTTCTTGTAAGAATTCTATGGAATTCTTTTGTATATTCTTTCACACTCTTGCCACCCTCTCTCAAACCTTGCATTTTCTTGAGTAGGTCCAATTCATAATGTGAATATAAAATTCATCAAGCTCCCTTCGGGTTTTGTTTTTTGCTAAGTCCTGGCCCATGCCTCTAATGAACATGATTGGCCCTTATTGATAAATGACCGTCGAACTCCTCCACGTGTTCTCCCAACGCTCTCTGAAGGGATTCTTCCCTTCGCTTTTCAAATGGCTCTCGCTATTCTTCCACGTGTCGTCGCCGCACATGCTTAAAAACCACTTCCTCTCACTTTTGAATTAGGCCCCGACCATGTGCCACGTTACTCCCATCCACATATGCTTTGATGGGCCCCATAGTTGGTACCAATGAAAAAGGCACGCTTCCACATGTCTTCCAAGTGCAAGCTTTCAACGAAGGGAGAGGAGAATAAACCATGATCTGCACCATGTTGCCACCTATCTCTTTGCGGACTTTATCAAAAGGAAAAAGTGGAGCGAACTCCAGATTCTGATATGTTGTCATGTTGTAATCGCCTCCATGGGGAGGCGACACTTGTCTTCTCGGGAGTTTTTTGGGACCACTACTATCATTTGCAGGGGATGCACATGAATGGAGAGCGACCAAATGCTATGGCTTGAATATTTTTTTGTTGCAACAGATTAGGGAATCATTGCTACTGCATCATTGCTCAGGATTTTGAATCTTTCAGTTACTACTCCCAAGCGGTGGGAATGCTCACTATAAATGCTTCTCTTTGCTTCTGAGGAGGGGTTCCGAAGGTTCGAAGGTTACATGTTGCATGTTCCAAGTTCCACAAGTTCAAGAATTACAGGATTTTAGAGATACATCGGGCCTTTTTATTGTTTAGATTATTACAAGAACTCACAGACTATGCCATTGTTCAACCTTTCTATTTTCTTATGCTATTTGATAAACTTTATACTGTGCCATTATTGTTTGAATGGTTCATTTGCAGAACTTCTATAATTTTAATGCAAGTTTGCTGATTTAAATCATGTCTTTTGACTCCTCTTTTCAGTAAATGGGTGTGAAAATTATTTTATGTCATTTAATGTGTTGTTCATGCTTCAATCTTTATCTCCTATCATTCTAGGACATACTAAATTGCTGAACATGCCCTTAGATCGTATCCAAGAGATAGATTTATCGTGTCTTTAATCTAAATTCTGGTGCATTGCCTTAGTTAGATCCTTTATTTTTATATTTGCTTCCTTCTCCCATTCCAAAACCTCAATTACAGAAGAAGTTGACTTATTTAAAAACCTAGAGGTTACTCAATTTAGCGCAATAAGTCCTCCCATAAACTGAGTTTCCCACAAAGGGTTGTTACCTTGCCAATTTTTGGCATGAATAATTTTTTCTTTTTCCTGGCACGCTTAGTGGGACAGAGCTTAAATGAACACAATTTTAAAAAGGGTGTATTAGCCATCAGCCTGTTACTATGTCCCAAACAACAAATAATCCTGGTTTATTAGTGCCACCATTTGAGACAGTACAATCCGCGACCCAATTAGTAAACGTTTTGCTTCCTCCGCCCTTTCCGCTAGCCATGTTGCCCGCTGCTAACACAAATTACGTGGCATGGAACACTGAAAGTCCTTTTGTTGCACTAGTAGCGCATGCCATTTGGGTGGCTATTCTAACCTCTACTCTAAAGGCCATACCTAAATTCACCAGAGATGGCTCAAGAATTCCCTCTGAACATCTACAAGATGTGGTGGATGTATGTCTGGTGCATGGAGTTACAAACCAAAACATAGTGCTAAGGTTACTCGCTGCCTCTTTCAGAGGCAGGGCGCTGGATTTGTGCTGCACACTGTCGACAAATTCTATTCGTACCTGGGATGAGCTCAGAGATACTTTCTATCAAATATTTTTGAAAGATGGTGACCGATCCTCGCTATATTATCAGCGATTGGTCATAAAGAGGGCTCCGCATGAAGCCATGGCTGACTTCATTAACACCCAGTTCCATACAAGCTGACAAAGAATCTAAGTTGATATCCGCCCACCACCTGAGCTAGCGTTCATGTTCTACTTGAAATCTATCAACCCCGAGATCTCCATGATGATCCAATATTTGGGTGGGACCACTCTACTGACCGCTTACAACACCACTATTAAGGCGAAGAACAATTTGATAAACGTCGGGAAGTTGCCACCCCAACCCATCATGCCTATATTTCCTGAAATATTGGTTCCTGCTCAGGAGACGCCATGTACCAGTGGGCTGACTCCTCAATCTATGTACACATATTTGAATGTGCCCTAGAATGTTGCTCCTACATTCGGCTCTTCAAAGGAAGAAATGAGCAAGTTTAAAGAAACGTTGCAGACTATCACCAATGAAATAATTGTCATTAAGCGAAACCAGGTAGTGCCTCTAAGGCTAAGCTAGTAGAATTATCAAGGTGGAAATATCCTTACCAGCAGAACTAGTTCCAAGGGGGCTCTCGCACGAATCCCCAAGCGCAAACAACAAATCAAATAGTACCGGTGTCTTCTCCACTGCAAAGTGCTAACCTAAGCTCGAACAGAGAGTTGATGACAAGACAAAACATTTTGATTGATGACACCAATCCCTGGCGTTTCCCTTGCGGCGACTCGCATATGCCCCGTAACTGCCCGCGTGACAACCTACAACAAAAGGTGGCAGAGCAGCGCAACCAAGACGCAATGTCAGATCCAGTAAGCTATGTGTATACCTCTTCGCAAATGGAAAATGTGGTGCTCACTACACAAAATGCAAGGGATGTCACTAGAGCAAGAAGAAAATATCACTCTTGATCATGCACTCTTCTCATGGATGGAAGAAGAAGATGCGATGTACGCAAATGATGCATCCACATCACAAACACTGCAAGTGCAGTCCAATTACAACACCTGCTCGAAGAGGAGATTCACAGGCGAACCAGTTGCCCCACAACTAGTCAGTCCACAGCGCAAAGGTGCTTCTGACTAGATATCTAGTACCTCCATAGTAACATAACAATGTCTGTCATGGAAGGAAATTGTGTTGGCGTTTAAATTAGCACCTCTGGAGTGCTGATTGTAAACGTTCAGCTATTTCAAATGTTTTGCAACACTTCTTCGTTATTTAAAGAGGAGAAGTCCCTCTCTGCTGGGAGCAATGCGTAAGGAAGGGAAATGTTAACTAAAGTTCCTATCTTTTTATGCTTCAGCGGCAGGACACAAGGGTGCACAAACACAATGCGCCGTAGCTAAGCTTTTCTCTGGTTTCTGCAGATCTTAACTACGACTAACTAGCTTCTATCTATCCAATACCTTCAAGATGAACAGAGCATGAGGGTAAAGGAGCGGGAATGGGATGGTTGGATCACTTGAATTCACCGTCTCCAGAGGATATGACCGAGGCTCTGAACTCTCGGGTATACACCGGGATAAGGTTGGTACAAGCAAACACTCTGCACGGTAAACTAGATCTGAGATCTGCCAAGGAGGAGGGACTCCTATCCGAGGTATGAGCTTAAGAAATAGTTTACTAGAAACAACAGAATCACGATGCCTTGGCCAACGAGCTTGCTAAGGAGGAGGGACTCCTATCCGAAGTATGGCTTGGAAGTCAATACATTATACAACATCAAACGATAACTGTCAATAACAAATATCCAAGGAGGAGGGACTCCTATCCGAGGAGGGAAATGAGACAACAAGCTATTAAACACAAGACGTAGACATAACTCAAATAAGATGATCAAAATGCAAGCGCCTTCTGATATTCTTCTTCAATGCTTCATCAACGAACTACAAAAGTTGGGAAAGCAAAGGCACGAAATCATGCACAATTACAATCGTCCAACGAACTCTCATCCAAGAGTGAACAAGTATTCGCTTTCAAAGCTGTTGGCAACAATGGCGCAGCAATTTTGCATAGCAAGTAAAAGTTAAACAAATAATGAGCCCAAGGCTCTTATTTATAGAACTCAAAGGAGTGGGTAACCCCAAAATCTCCTTGAGTTAACAATGAGTTCTTGCCAATCAATTAGCAAGATTTATTCCTAAAAAAGGGGAACAAGCAGTTAACTGGAAAGCTACTTCAGTTAACTGAAAGTAAACAAAGAGTCAACTGGAAACTACTTCAGTTGACTGAAAGCAAACTAAAGGTGAACTTAAATGTAAAGTATCCCTCCAAAATAGACATCCACATTTAGTGGAGATCTAAGATCCACGAATCATGGAAGCCAATTAGACATCCTTAATTAGTGGGATCTGACAATGCATGATTTAAGGAAAGTAGAGTTAAACTTGGAAAGAAGCATCAAGTTAACTCCAACTACATTTAATAGCATCTTGAGTTGACTTGGAAAGAAGCATCAAGTCAACTCAAGTCTCATGAATGCCACTTGGAGGGTGTATGGCGTCCTTTTCTGGTGCATTTATAGCTCGCCATTAATCAACAGTGTCTCTATCCATTGGTTGACTTCATCAGCTTCTGGGGAGTTAATGCTCCGTAGAATGATGACGTGGCGTCGAAGCATGATCTCACCCGTTGTGAGCTGATTTCCGAAGTCAATGCATTGAGATGCTGCCTCTTCTAACTTGGTTGATAAAGCTGCTACCTTAGCCAGCTTGCAACCCTCTGGATCATCAAGAAAGGTACTGCGGATGACATCTCTGAACTGGTTCTGTACAGTCACCAACTCGACATATTCTCCTCCTTCACGCTGATATTCCATGCAAGGGAAAGATATTACCAACATTCTTGCGAAGTTGATAATAGTGGCAACCACCCTTCTGTAATCAATCATCTCTACTGAATGAGCGTCGTAGGCTTTCACCTTGTACGCTAATTGTTCCTTCCAAGCAAAAAGATGTTGCTTGTTTTCCTCAGAGTATACTGATTGATATGCTAATTGCAAATCTGCAATTGTGCTTTCGTCTTCAAGCCTCTTTTCTGCAATCTTCTGTTCCGACTGCTGGATCTCCACACGAAGTTCATGTGCTCTATCTCGTAACTGGTATAGGTTTCCCAGTACGCATCTACCCTTGAGAACAAACTCTTCCACCTGATTTCTCAAGTGTTTGCCGAATGTTAACAATTGCCGATGATTCTGTTCGGCGGGGAGATCTAGTAGTCCTGCTGGTAAGGCTGAGACGTTTGGTGTGCCATGTATCAAGCTGGTTATGTAAGACCTCAGTTTCTGATTTTCAGCCTTTAAGGCTGCCTTTTCTTTACCATCCTTGGCCATTCTTTCTTGTGCGCTCACCGAAGCTATTCCGAGAAGATCCGCCTCCACCTGTCGTGTAGTCTTCCCGAGGTTAAGTTGAGACAAAGTGTAGTCCTCTACTTGAACCTCGTGTATGCTTTTCTCTACTGGTGGAGCGGCAGTCTCTATGATGATCTCACATTCTGCATTCCTTTCTATGTGAACTTGATTCTTCAACCTTTTCGCCGGCATGTCTTGTGAGACGTGGTCGAATTCGGTAAAGTCAAGTTCATAGGAGGGTTTCTCCCTCTTCCTTCCTAGGAAGCCTTCGAGCCAAATAGAATCTCGGCGAACTTCACTAGGAGGGACGTGAGGCCCTTGAACGCTAGATGTGTGAGACTGTGCTGGAGCAATGTCTCTCGGTGGCGAATCCAAGTCGATGAGGACTTGTGTATGCTGTGACACTGGTGATGTAGGCGGTTCTGTTTCCATAACAGGCACCGTCTCTGCTGCTGCTTCTACTGTCGTTGCTTCTGCCATTGGCTCAGCCACTGGTTCTTCAACAACTACTGCTGCTGGTTCCTCTGTGATAACTTCTGCTGAATCAGGGATAGCAGTCTCTACTCTTTGTTCTGGGGCAGCAATACCCATGATTATGTCAGGACTATGTGTGGCTTTCTCAACTGGTGTCCTCTGTGTTCTTGGTTTTGACATCCTCATCCCTTGGGGAGGATTGCACCATTGTTTCTGTCTAGGTTTCCTTCTTGAAGTGGAAGGTGGTGTAGACTGAACCTGTGGCGGCTCTGTTCTCTCTGGTATCACCTTCCTAGACTTCTTGCTGTCGAGATAGAGTTGGCTATTTCTAACCACTCTACTCGTTCTTTCTTCTATAGATGTGTCTTCTTTGGCATACCAATCCACTCTCGGGAGTGATTGAGAGTCAACTGAATCTGCGAAGAATGAGGGGAGAATGACTTCTCCTTCATCATCTGATAGGCCCTCAATGTCTGCTGACATGAAATCAGCAATTTGTGTGAGTCTGAATCTGCTGTAGTTCCTTCTCCGCACTTCATACTCGTCTTTACAATTCACCCAATAATCTTCCATAGAAGACTTATGTGACGAGTGTTGCTCAAGGTGTGCTGCATAGAGTCCTCTGGGATCATAGGATCTTCTATCAATGAGATACTTGAGGTTAAACCTCGCTGTTTCTTGACTCATCATCTTAGCATCTGCCGCGAATCCACATCTATACAGTCCCATTTCAACGGGAAAGTTAACAGCTGTCTTCCTCTTCAAGCGCAAGTGGATATGAACCTCGGACAACTGTCTCAGGAATTCCATGAAGACTACCCTATCTGAAGGGTATCTTGGTAGCATGGCAGGGTGGCCAATGTAGCCATACACGCGTATGTAGGAGAACGTAGGAAATTGGATGAACCAATCTGCCCAATCCGCCATTGCCTCTCTGGCTGTCTGTGAAATACGCACGTGCATCTCATGGTTAAGCTCACGTATTGTGTGCATAGTGAAGTGATCACTTGTCCTCTTGAAGTGCCTTCCCGCTTGAGTAAACTCAAGACGTGTGAAATGTTCGTGAACCTTCTGCACACCTAAGGTTCCCACATTGTTCAATAACCTGAATTCACCTTGGAAGGCGATCAAGTATACCAGGTAAGAGCACATGTGGAACCTATGAGCTTCCAGATACCTAGTGATTTGTCGGTGGAGTGTGTCACTGATCAAAGTGGCCCAGTCATAGTATTCCCTTCTGCCAATGATTTTAGCGATGACATAGTACATCCATGGCTGAAATTGACGACCATCTTCTTCTCCAGTGATTCTATTGAGTAGAGTGATTAACACTGCGTACTCATCTTTGCATTCTCCTCGTCCCAACGGCTTAGGCAAGTTTGCCTTTGTCACTTTTAGCCATTTTTCGGCCATAATCCTTTGACATTTGTCCTTAGCTGTCTCAAATGCTTTTTCACATTCCGTCAATGATATGACTTTGCTATTAGGATGTGATGGAATATCAAAACATCTTTCGATATCCTGAGGCTTTAAACTGCAAACAATTCTTCCATCTGCTGCTCTGATTTCTCTGGTGGTAGGGTTGTAATGCTTGATACAAGCGATTACAAGCTCTACGCTTTGTAGTGTGATGGGAATTGATGCGGCCTGCAGCAACCCGGATTCTTCGATATTCTGCAATGTTATTTGATTCATGCCTTCTAGCTGCTCCAAATCGACCACCGGATTTACTTGGTGCAGATTTGTGTCAACTGTTTTCAGGTAATCATGGAGTAAGACCGTCTTGGTCTCGTATTGCACCTGGGAGTACTGCATCCTGAAAAACTTGAAGATTGACTGTAAGCTTGACCTAGTTCAGATGATTTTCGGAAACCCTTAAAAATAGCGCCCTGCCGAGAAGTATTTTTCCGGAAAAAATCTGGCACATGGGTTTTGTTCGTGCTTCAATGCTGAACAAACCCAGTTCCTCAGAATTTGGATTCTGAAACTTTTTCGGAAAAACCCCCAAAAATAGGGGCAGCAAGTTTGCTGATTTTGGAAAATTTGTCGAGATGGGTTTCTCGGAAAATGATGCTGAATATACCCAGTTGATCGATCGATTAGCCTGTTGCTTTTTCTGGATGCAAGAAAACCTAAGACAAGAAGAGAGGAAAAAGACAGAAGGTGGATTGGAAGTTTATCTGATCTTCAAAAAAACTATCTCTGATCCAATCCTCAAAATGGCAATCTTTTCCTGCTTCAGATCTGCAAATAAAAATGAAGAACGGATGAAAACCTCCTTCAGATCTTCAATGGCGTCCTTGAGAGCTTGTGGCTGTTTTTATCTTTGAATCTGCAATGAAATAATGAAAAGGGGACGCCATCTCCTTGAATATATATGTTTGAGCTTCAGATCCACAAATTTGGGGACCTAACACAAGCTCAAAAGGTGATTTGAGTTTGATCTGAAGTTAAAAAGGTGATTTCCACCAATCGTGGAGCGTTTTAGCCAACTTTAACTCAAAAAGCTTTTGACTTTAGTCAACAAATGACCTTTGACTTCTTTTAGGCGTCCCTTTTCATCTTTTGCAAGTTTTTTAGTATTTTCTCTCCTGAAAACCCCCTGTTTGATCCTGAATCTAGCGTTGTTTGTTGACCCTGAGACGTCACGGACACATTCACTGCGGAGCTGGATCCATACTGGAAAGAAGTGCCTGGGAGACTGCATGATAAAAACTGAGTTTAGGGCTCCAAAAGAATGGGCGCCTTTCCCAAGAAAGGGCGCTTTTGCCAATGCCTTAGTGATTTTTCAATCTTCGTTCTTCAGCTTATTTGAAATGACCTCCCGTGCCTTGAACTGGATTTCTCGTTGATTGGAGAGTCAGATGTTTTCACTTGATGTCTTATCAGGTTCCTAGCTCTGCTTCGCCAGAAATGACTGTCTTCAGGAAATCTGAATCTCAAATTAGGGTTCCTTTATTCAAGGGCGCCTCTCCTTGAAAAGGGCGCTTTTGCCTTTTAGCTGGATTATTTTCATCTGGAAAGTTGCCTACTTTGATCTTGATTATCCGTTGACTGCTCTGACAGATGTTGATGCTTGCAGTTGCGTTTACGAGATCTACTTGGGCTGAGAAAGATATCCTAGGAAGCCTTTTGTCATTGGTCAGCATCTGGAAGTCCAAAAGAAAGGGCGCCTTTCTTTTGAAAAGGCTCTTTTTCCTTATAACTTCGCCGTTAACTGTGGTTTCTTGATATTTCCTCAACTGCCTCTTTTTGCTTCGTCAGCAGCTGCTTGTGATCTATTCATCAGATGATCGGGATGTTCGTTTCACTGTTGAGCCAGCAATCAAACGCCGAGAATGACTGCTTCGGATGATCTTACTGACTTTATTTGACCTTCAAAGATCATGGGCGCCCCTGCTTGAAAAAGGCGCCTTTTCAACATGTGAGCATTCTCCCCTTCGTAACATCTCCAGAGTTAGTCAAATTTTGACCTTTTTCACTTTCAGGAATCTCCTTCATCAAACAGCATCTTTTTCGACCTTTTCCGCCATGGTTGCGTCGTTGAAGCTTTTGAAGCTTAGCTTTCAGCACCTGGTACTGGCCAATCTGCCATTAATGGCTGTGGAACTCCTAACTTTGTTCCTGAAAAAGAGAAATAGACCCACCAGAGTAAAACATGTCTTTTGATGATTCTGACTTGACCAATGTGATCGTGAAGCCTTTTAAGCCTATCAAAATCGTTTTCGATCATTTCTGGGAAGGTCCTATTTTCGGGGGATTTCCCTGAAAATAGGGGAAAAAACCCTAATTTTCAAAATTTCAGAATTTTGCACATGTGTTCCTTGACAGAAACCCATCAAGATTCTATAATTGGTTTGACCTAAAACTGACTTAACATGGCATTTTAACAAGATTTAGCTCAATTTACACAGAATGCCAAAAATTAATTTTGGGTACAACAAATTGTTATAACCAAAGTTGAAGAGCAGAAGCCTCCAAACCTGTCACCATTCAATGTGGTGGAACAATTGAAAAAATCATCCACTAATGTGTCCCTATGGGATATTTTAGCTATTTTGGAGAAAAAACATTGCTACAGAAGGCTCTTCGGGAGGATCCAATCATTGAAGCAAAGGAGAAATCGCTCAAAGGGAAGGTTGTTGATCAATCACCTCTCGCCAAGGTTCTCGCGAATAGGACAATGGAGGCTCTTACCAAGGCAAAGGACAAGCCGAAGCTGAAACCCTTTTTCCTAACTCTCATTGTTGGAGAGAAGTTATTGCACAATGCCACGATTGACTCTGGTGCCAGCACTACAGTTATGTCGAAACAAATATTTGAGGCCTTCGGGCTTTGCTATGAACCTCTAAGCAACTAGACAGAAACAAAGTCAAAACTATCGATGTAATCAAACACCTTCCCTTGACTATGTTTTCTTGTCTGAGCATCACAGTGTTTCCTTGTCTGTCCTGAGAATTCACTTCAAAGGTAGGCAGATATCTTTCTTTGTACTGATTGCATATGATCCTTAGGACCAAGCATGGTGCAAAAATGAAAATAGTTTTTGAGGCTCTGCATTCAAAACATGTGGCTGATGAAGCCATGATCAACTTTGAGGCTGATCATACCTCTTTCACTAAAGAGGAAACATATTGTACCGAGCTACTAGAAGATGAAAAAGTGACTGGAGATCGGACCGATCAAGAAGATACTCTCTTGAGTGAACATATGGATACTGATCCTTTTGGAAACTACCATGCTACTGGTTTGGGCACCTATGTCATCTACGATGAAGATCAAGTACTCCCAAAGGTCCTCAAAGAATCTGAGAGCGGTCAAGCCTCAAAACTATGGATGCTACACTTCAACGAAGAAAGATGCAAGGTTGGTGTGGGAGCTGGGATATGTTTAATATCACCACACAACGAAAAGACACTGAGGTCTTTCTGCTTCTAATTCGCTTGTTTGAACAATGAAGCCGAATACGAAGGATTAGTGCAAGGTCTTAGCCTTGCTGAGTGAATGTGCATCAGACATCTGATGGTGTTTGGATATTTCAAACTAGTAGTCAATCAAGTCCATGGAATTTTTGTGGCCAATAATGTTCACATACGATCCTATAGACACTGATTTTGGGACCTGATTGAAGGCTTCGAAGCCTTCAAAATTCAAATGGTGCCCCGAGAATAAAATACAGATGCAGATCGCATGGCAGCAATTAGATCCCAGTTTGATCCCACCTCTGAACTCATTCACAACAAACACTTTGTACAAGTGATAGTTTGACTAGCCACTCTAGACAATAACCAAAGTTGGCAAGTGTTCGACAGTGATGAACACATTGCCTCATTCATCCAGTAGTCGGTCAAATTTTTCGAACAACTCCAACCAAAAATCATCGAGGCCTATGATGGTCAAATCATTCAGCTAAAATTCAACAAGCTTCCAAAGGGATTGGTCACTCTCAAAAATATTTTTGACTATGATGATGCAAGGAACAACAAGAGGAAGTTTGTAGTAGACAAAAACGACTATGACGACCTTCAGGTCGGAGATGGGAGAAAGCTTAAATTCGGGAAGGATGTCTTGCATCATGATAAGGAAAGACTCATTCAGTTTTGCAAAAAATATGGAGTGGTGGCTTGGTCATATGATGACCTCAGAGGATATGATCCTAATATCATCCAGCATATGATAGAGCTGGCAGAAGGCACAAAACCGGTCAGCTAAAAACAGAGGCTAGTGAATCCCAAGATTGAAGCGCTAATGGCTCAAGAATTAACAAAGCTAATCCAGTCGCAAATTGTCTTCTCAATTAAGCATAGCATGTGGGTATCCAATTTGGTCTCGGTTCGAAAGAAGAATGAAGATATCCACCTATGTGTCAAATTTTGAGACTTGAATAGAGCATCCCTACAGGATCATTATCATCTACCTTCAATGGAGTCAATCCTACAAATAGTGGAAGGATCGGAGATGTTTTCCCTGTTAGATGGTTTCTCTAGCTACAACCAAATCCGGGTCAAAGAGGAGGATCAACATAAGACAATGTTCACTACTAAGTGGGGAACTTTCACATACGCTAAGATGCCTTTCGGCCTCTCAAATGCAAGGGCCACCTTCCAGCGGGCAATGGATATCGCTTTCAGCGAATTGATCAACAAGATTATCCTAATCTATTTGGATGATTTGACAATGTTCTCCAAGTCCAAGGATGATCATTTTGATAACCTTGAGATGGTTTTTAAGAAATTCCAGGAGTTCAGGATATCCCTGAACCCAAAAAATGTGTCTTCGGAGTATCGCAAGGAAAGCTATTGGGGCACGTAGTTTCCAAAGAAGGAATTTCAATTGATCCCAAGCGGTTGAAAACAATCAAAGAGCTTCCCCTTCTAGTCAACAAGAAAGGAATTTAGTCCTTCTTGGGAAAGGTAAAATTTGTTAGCAAATTTATTTCTGATTTTGCAGGAATAATTAGGCCAATCACCCTGATGTTGAAGAAGGATCAAGCATTCAAATGGAAAAAAGAAGCCAGAGAATCCTTTGAAAAGGTTAAGGATGCTATCTCCTCCACTTATGTGCTAGTCAATCTAGACTTATCAAAGGACTTCATAATGTATGTATTCAGTAGCAAGTCAAACATTGCTACAATATTTACTCAGAAAGATGATGAGGGCAAGGGAGAACACCCAATAGCATTTCACTCCTGAACCCTGAAGGAATATGAGACAAACTACAACTTTGTAGAGAGGCAAGAATTTGCAATAGTAAAGGAACTCAAGAAGCTCTGACACTTAATCTCTTGCAGTAAGATGATCATTTATGTCGTGCATTCCAGTGTGTGTGAATACATCATGGAGGGGGAAATCACTGAGAAAAGGGCCAATTAGATCACCAAGATCCTCGAATATGACATTGAGGTCAAACCTACAAAGATCGTTCAGGGAAGGGGACTATGCGAATACCTGGCACACGATGAAGAAATAGCCATAGAAGAGGAGCAACCAAAGCTAGTCCTAATGAATGAGTCAGATTCTGAAGGTTGTTGCTTGGCAGAAAGAGTAAGGTTTATGCACACATGCAAATACCTGTCGGGCCTTCCTCCTCATAAGAGGAGATTCTACCACCTATAGAACAACATATATGCACTCATTGAAGGGATCCTATTTAAAAGAAATTTTAATGGAATTCTATTGCGATGTGTTACCACAAAGCAAGCAAAAAATATCCTCAACACTTTCCACAAGAATCCCGCAGGTGGGCATTTCTCCCCCAGGACCATTGCCATCAAAATCATGTGCCCAGGGTACTTCTGGTCGACACTATTCAATGACTCCTACTCCTTGGTAAAGGCTTGCAAGGAATGCCAGTTCTTCATGGGAAGAAGAAAGAATTCCACAACCTCTCAATCCAATAGTGGTTGAAGAGCCATTTGCGCAATGTGGCCTTGACTTCATTGGAATGATTAACTTGGCCTCAAGTGTCGGACACAAGTGGATTATGACGACCACAGACTACTTCACCAGATGGACCAAAGCCGTACCATTGAAGAATGTGTTAGAGGCAGAGATAGTGGATTTCCTAGAGGAACTGGTGAAAAGATTTGGCCTACCTAAAACCATCATTTTGGACAACGCCAAAGCTTTCTTAGGCTCTAAGGTATGTCAATTCTCACTTGCGCATGGAATTTTCTTAAAAACTTCATCAAATTACTAACCACAAGGGAACGACTTGGCCGAGTCAACGAATAAGAATCTAGTCCGACTTCTCAAAAGGATTGGTTCGGAGCACCAAAGGGAATGGCATAAAAACCTCTGAGCAGCGCTATGGGAAGACCGCATAATGCCCAAACAAGTCCTCAAGACGTTGCCACATGAGCTAGTATATGGTAAAGAGGCGTTATTTCCTATCTCCATGGAGATTCCAATGCTACAATTATTGAAATCTCTTGAGGTGGAATAAAACGACGCAATGGAAGTGTGGCTAGCTGAATTGCTAGAAGTGCAAGAGAGAAGGGAAAAATCCCTAATAGCCATGACTAACCACTAACAGGTGGTTAAATGATGGTTTGACAAAAAAGCGTTTGACCAAGGCCTAAAGTGTAGAGACTTAGTGTTGAAGTTCAATGAAAGGGCTGTGAAGTTAGGTCAACACGAAAAATTTGACAGTCTTTGGGAAGGCCCGTTCAAAATAATTCAATGCAAGGAACATAATGCATTCAAGTTAGAAACTATGGAAAAAGAAGCACTGGGAATTCTGATCAACGAAATTCACCTTTAATTATTTAATCAAGCTTGCATATCCTACTGATGTAAATATGTTTATAGCACTTTTTCTTTTCTTTTCCTTTTGTTTTGTTGGCCGGTCTCTATTTATTTATTCTATGGTTTGAAGCAGAAATGAACAGGTAACCCATCATTGTGGAAAGCAAGAAGAATAAACTCATAGCTCAAAAGAACAGAAAAATTAAACACCCACATGCAGAATTGAATTGATACATATATGCTGAAAAGGAAAAAGATAACCCATGTTGCAGAATCCAGAAGAAAATAACAAGATGATTATCTAAAGTTATATTTTCATTATATATATGCTTTAATATTTACATTGTCAAAACGGCTCAAGGGCCACGCTTCTAAAGTGTATCGTTATATTCTACTTCCTTCATATATTCTACAAGAATCCTTTTCCAGGCATATATAAAAAAACTAACTGATTGATATGAGTTTGTTTTTAAAATGAAAAAGGGAAAGTAGGGAGCGCTTCAATCAACAACATGGGTAGCAGCAATGGACGCATCAACAACATCATCCATAATATCTTCATCCACAAGGGTAACACCATCATCAACATCATTTATGGAGCAATGGCCAGAGGCAGAGAGAACACTAGGTTCCTAAAGTTTGTGTACCAGTCAATGTCGTAGAATGACACCATGTTGTAGATGTGGAAGAGAAAGTGGTAGGCATGAGTGACCCTCTTACGGTGCTTAGCTTGCGACTAGAGGCAAAATCCACTTAGAAATGGCAACCATGGTACGACCGTGTCCTCTTCAATGAACCTCCTAATGTTGCTCGCGATTGGAATGCCTCCACCATATGCAACCATTTCCACAACCTCCCCAAGGCTATTCAAGTACTTCTTGGGAAAAATTTCCTTGACTAGACGTAGAATCAGCGGCTTGGGGACTCCAATATCAAGCATGGAGGCAACAAAATGCAAGCACACGTCAGTGTTAACTCGAAACTTGTCCTCGTATTCGAGGAAATCCCTCCCCAGAACCCATTTCATGGCTATGATAGCTAGTGAGTGCTTATTCTTCGTTATCCTTTTCAAGAGCCTAATCTAAATCTCTTCTAAAATGACTATTTGAGACTTATGGGAAACTAGCCTAATTGGGGTATTCATCTTGTCAGGTGCTCTACAACTACCTTAAAACTACTTCTGCAAACTGCCTAGCTCTAGCCTATGAAAACACTAAGCAACTACTAATGCTAAATTGCAAAGCCAATTACCTATTATTGACTTTGCTCAAATCACTAAGTGTGATTTCGCTACTGCTTAGGTGCCTATTTATAGAGAAAGCAAGGAAATGCATGGTGGTTTGCTTACCATAAACGTGATGTTAATCGAGTACCAACTTGAAAGCCATGCCATGAGCTTGCTTAAATTTCCCACCCAGTTGCGTCTACTAAGTACGACTTGTGTGCAAAACTAATAAGGGATAATTAATTAGCTTAAGCTGGTGGCAACAATCGGCGATGTTATGCATGGCCAAATACTGAGGTGTTGTTCTCCAGGTGTTTTTCTTATTCCAAGAAAGAGCTCATATCATTTCAAACATTGATCACATCTTTGGCTCAATCATTCCTTTTGGGATATTAATTTCCAACGCATACAAATGTTTAAGCTGCTAGCAAATTGTCGGCTCAAGTCCCAAGAAATTTTTTGTTGTACAATATGATTGCTAATTGTAATTATGAGTTATTTTCATTTCAAAATGGAAAGTGATTCATTTCAGACAAGCCAAAAGGTTGGCGGTACATGTTCAATTAAATGCAAAAAGGTAATCCTCATCTACCACCTTGAGAAAAAATAGCTAAGTATTGCATGCAAACTGTTTAAGCACTTAAAAGTTTTTTTCAAGAACACTACTCAAAGCAAAAAAGTTCTAGTGCACAACCAAGAGCCGAGGTAGAAATTGCAGAGTTCAGGCTAAGCAGAATTTTCCACAAGGAAAAATGGCAAAAAGTTCAAGCCAGGAAGTACAGGGAGGGGCAATGAGAAGATTATTTAAAGCTATGTGAGGAGCACCAACCGTCAATGTCTTTGAAAAAATTTCTTACGCCACGCATGGTATTCCAGACAAGCCTAAGTGGGTGAACACAAAGGAACTAGAAAAGCCCAAAAGATGTAGAAACCAGGCCCTAATCAAGGAAGACTAGGATAATATTCATGATCCCAATCTTGTAAAAAACCCTAAGTCTTTGAGGGAAGCGTCCTGCGAAAGAATGAAGGTGTCCAAATACTCACTGTCATCGACAAAGAGATATGGTTCAGTAGGCTTCCACAATATATGGTCCCATCTATGCATTATTGCCCAAAATTGGTAGATGCAGCCATTGAACGTTTCAACCCAAGTACCAACACTATTGAGGGTCAGACACTGAAGGTGAATATCAGCCCAAGAGCTATCTAGAATATGCTGTGTATTCCTGATCATACCTCCAGAAAGATAAAAATAGAGACATTCATTCCTGCAAAGGGGGAAAATATATGGAATATGAGGGATAAGGCTCTAGAATTTTACAACAAAGAAAAAAAAGGGTGGAGGAAGACCAACGGAAGCCACCAAAGATCTCGGGGCAGCATGGTGCTTTCGACCAAGACTTGTAGGATGCCTTTTCAATACTGGCTTTTGTTTGCGGTCTAGACACCGACAAGGAGGTGCACGCTTCTCAGTTGGGCCTGGGTTTCTAGTTTCGTAGGAAACAATCTTTCTTCTGGTATGATTTTGCAGAATACCTCACAAACCATATGATAGGGCAGATTAAGAATTACCAAGCTGAATGGAAGTTCAAGTTTCCTTCCTATCTTGCCTATATGTTTTTGCATCAGAACCTTGATTTCTTTGGTAAGCGTGTGGATTTATCTATTTTTGATGAAAGGAACATAATTTCTATTTGGACTCCTCTCATCTCTTCCACTTTCAGTTATTATGCATTTTCAGATTATTTTTTGACTCCGATTTTGCAAGATTTGCAAGGAGAGGATGGTTTTAACTGGCTCACTAAGATGCAGATGGGGTATATGCAAAACTTCATTCCCAGATGTGACTAGTTTTTTGAGGCGGATTTCACATTCATCTGGATGTGAGGCTTCACTAAGGAACCATTTCGCCTTCCAATATGCGTTACAAATTGAGTGCTAGCCCTTGAAATATTCTGGAAGGCATGCATTATTGATATTACCTTCTACAGCGAAAAGTCCAAGAGGAAGGGATTCTTCATCTACCCAAAAGGTTTCAAAATAGTGGCCATGAAAAAGAAGTAGACACACCTGCTATTGTAGGATAAGCTAGCTCATCTAGGGTTGGTACTGATTTACGACAAATGGAGTTACAACCCTTTCAATGATTTACCATATGAGCATATCAAAGTAACTCACAATCCTCAACCTTACTGGGAAAAGAGGTGCAACCCACTAGATGATGAAGATGAATTGTTGGTCGACTTGATCCACATTCCAATAGAGGACAAAAGGCAGCCATGGCATAGATTCTACTTTGCTACGGTGGATTATGATGAGAACTGTAAAATGGGAGCCACCTTGTTCAATAAGTTAAGAAAAGAACAGGAATGGAGTATAGAAAGGATCATAGCCTTCTGGGTGTATTGCCAAGAGACAAAACAACTTGATGCACCTTATGAAAGCGTGTCAGATGATGAACATTTTGATAAGTTGTGAGATGATGAGTACCCTGCTACCGACTCAAGTGCTAGCGAAGGCAATGACTCCGATGAAGAAGAAGAGCAAGCAGAGGAGGAGGCCAAGACATCAACCTCCTCTACTTAGAAAAATAAAAATTCCACAAGGAAACCTTCCTATGTTGCTTCAAATGTGCGATTGAATAATCAAGAGCCTCTCAGACACTCACCTAGGCCTTGAAGATGAAAAAAGTGTTCGAGAAGCAATAGTCAAAAGCTGGATCAGTGGAGGATACTCCACCTGCTAAGCGACAATGCATAGAAACTATTATGGGTGAAGGTTCACAAGAGCCCACCACAAGCCAGGTGCTCCCGGCGAGCCAGGATTTGAAGTAAGTAAGGAGCCAGCAACAAGCGAAGGACCACCATCATCTAGTCAACAGGTAACGTTCTCTCTTCTTTCTTCTCAATCTTTGGTATCCTATGCTATTCCTGTGGCACCCCTCACTATAGCTATTGACCCTCCTTTTTCCACCTCTACCACAATGGTTGTGGGAGGTTTCTCCCAATTCACCTAAACAAGACCATTTATCTTAATGCCTCCGCGAACCCTAACATTGGCCACCGCTACCCAATCCTTCCTTGCCTCTCTTTTTGAAAGCTCAGTCGCCATTGATATCCCTATTGCCACTCCTACCTCAGGTCCGACCCACAATGCTCAGCAAAAAGATTCTACAATGACTACCCTATCACCATAGCAATTGATGAGCCCTTCCACCAGTTCGCAACTTGAACTGTAGCAGGTTCCCTTTTTCTCCCTGAAAACTGTCAATCTCCCACCAAAGAAAATGCAAGGGCCTGCTATACTTACATTCACTTTGTCCCTTCCTCCTGGTGCACCTATTATAGGCGGGCTAGTTCAGTCATCATCCCAATTCATAGCATAGGGTGATACT
>VDFB02341098.1:0-11267 GCA_007258455.2 Sequoia sempervirens | reverse complement strand
ATATGGAAAAATTATAGTGTCTTGCGAGTTGTCATGAGGTGAATATAAATGGGTTTATTTATTTATATCTATTTATTTTTCATCAAGGCTCTCTTGTGTCTCCAAACTCCAAGTACGAATGTACTTTGTATCTTGTCTCTTTGATATTGCCACTTGTCTATAGACTTTGATTTTCAATTAGTGTGATAATTACAATTATAATAGCTATGTTCCTTGAATGTAAATCCATCATGGAAGATGCAAATTGTAATCCTTAATTCATATATGTAACTATTAAAATTTTAATTTCTATTACGTTGATGTTGCTATCATGTTTCTTGTTTCTTGTTTTTGGTAACATAGGACTATGTATGTATTGATTAGTTGTGTGTGATTGTATTATAATTTTTTGTAATTATTCCAAGAAGATATTATTCCTATAGTTTAATTTAACTCATCATTTTAATTTTAATTATTATGCTTCTTGAATGCAATAAATAAATCATGATGAATGCAAACTTTAATTAAAGTGCTTTTGGGGCTATAAAGAGGTGAATGGACATTGTAAATGAGATTTATTTTTTAGTAATTATTTCCAAAATATCTTAGATTATCAAGTGCACCTAAATTAAATATGCTAAGAAGATTTCTTGTATCTAGTTGTCTTTTCTCTCCTAATCTCACATAAATTCCATATAAAAATTATCTTTCAAGGGTATGCATTATTTTATTAAGAGTAAAGTCTTGCAATACTAAGAAAAAATGCACATGTTTTATTGATCCCACATTATCAGATCAAATCGTATAAATGACTTGAAGGATCAAAAGAGAAACTAAAGATGGCCAGAATAGGAGGTAGTACCATGGCTAGAAAAGGTCACATGCCAATTGGTTTTCAAAGATAAATATTGCTTTGTGTCCACTAAATTTACATGTTTGAAGTTAATGTGATATTTATTGCCTCAATTATGGCATGAAAATTCATCATAGTCTCTTTTTGAAAGTTCTATCTCAATTATTCATGATATTACTTGCTAATAGAAGGATCCATTTGTTTTCAAATAAGTGGGAAGTTCTAGAGGTATATAGATATGATTTAGAGAAACTAAGCAAGGTTTTTCTCATCAACTCCCTAGCTATTGAATCTACTATTGGTACAATAATTAGGATTTTCCATTAGAAGAATTTTTTTAGTGATATCTCCACTCTATTTCTTTCTAATATCATGGATTTAATTTAGGGTAAAGGGATGTTTAATCTTTTGGCTAATGCTTTTGTTAATGAATTGATTTTTCCTACAGAAAAATGTGTTGGACGAATATGATGGTGATGTTGATTCATGAGTTAATAGCAAAGTCTTCCCAATTGAGTTGGTTTAGAATTCACCTATTGTTGTCTATATTTTTAAAAATTCTAGGGATGATTTAATGGTTGGGTCACTGGATGAATTTGATAGAGTTCTCTTAAATAGTAATATATATATATATATATATATATATATATAGTTTTTTGCTCAATAAAGTGAGGAAGGTGGTGCACAAAGTTTTCTTCCTACTTAGGGTTTCTTTTACAAGAGAAGGTGCACTACAAGTAGTGGATTCTAATAGTTTGAATGATAGTAACAAGTTTCTAGTAGCACATTATTTTCGTTTAATGGTTGTGGATTGATAAATTGGGTTTATTGTTTTCTTTATTCTATCATGTCTTGCCCTTAGTTTATAGTACATCTTTCATAGGATCTTTATGAAGTTTATTAGTGTTTTTAATGGGGTAAGAAACTTCATAAAGATAAGTCAGAGCTATGTTAGGTTTGATAGGGAGGTGATAGAACGCTATTTGATAATTGATTTAGGATGATTACTATATAAAAATGATATATTTCTATCAACAAATGGTACAATCTTTATATGATACTAAAATTATTGCTTTCTAAAATATGATATGCTCACTCTAAAGTTAAAATATTTTTTGTCTTAAGATTATTAGGCATACTTAAAAAAAAAGGATTGGTAGAAAGTTGAATAATAATTAAATATTATAAATTTTCTTAAACAAACTATTGTTCATCTTGATGATCATTACCTCATAGAAAATTATAGAATAAACTTGTGAGACTTCTTAAGAACCATAATCATAAATTAAAATGGACACTTACTTTCTATCTTATAAGTTATTATTTTTTTTTTTTTGTGGTAGGGGTGTCTCCGCAACTCAGCCTAGCGGCCCAATAGCCCATACCTTGGCTACCTGGGGTGAGTTGAGGCGAGACTAGCCCCCTGTGGGTGACACCATAGCTCACATACATGCCCACTGGTCAATCATGAGAGTGGGGAGTTGAACTTGAGACCTATGGGGAGCAAACCCATGGCCCAAGCCAACTCTGCTAAAAAGTTAATAATTATCTCTTTAAATTCAAATTCCTTTAAATATGACAATCTTTATTATTTTTGTTTGTAATTCTTTATGACATCCTCTAAACCTATCATCTAAATATATTAATCACTATCCCTCATGCTCATGTATCTTCTCTTCCATCAGTATGACTAAATTGTTCTCTGAAACAACATTTTCATCATGTCTCCTGCCTCAAAAGAATATTAGCATGATATGAAGTAATGTGACTGTAAAGTTAAGAGTTCATAAATGTTGAATTGTAGAGGAAGTTTATTTTCTTTCTTTACTCTGTCTGCCTCTACTTTCTTGCAACTCTCTTTCCACTCCAATGTGTTTAAAGACTGGTTCTTTTGTAAATTGGAACATGGGGCTTCATAAGCCTTAAAAGAGTATGGCATGGTTGTGCCAAGTCAATAAAGGTTTTAAAGAAATATAATTATCCTTCTTTCATAGATGTAATTTAGACAATTATTGTGAATGGCATCAATTGTGGTAGTCAAATATTTTGAAGTTTGGCAGTTGCCATAAAGTAAACATCATGGTCAGAGGAAGTTGTTATACAAGTTTACATCACAGTCAGTCTTTTGAAAGAATTTTGGGTCTGACAAAAAAGTAATGGTGGCAGATGTAAGACTCTTCTGCATTGCTTATGGCTTCCCATCTCCATGACAATATCTTCAAGATAAGAATGAATGCACATGTAAACAAAGCCATTGTCACTTGTAGATGCAGTGATTTTTACTAGGTTGCAGAGTGAGAGAAAACAAGAAGATGTCAGTGGCAGTAATGAAGAACACAATCTATTAATGCTCAATTTATCACATCCACAACTTTACTGTTTACATTGATAGTGCAAATAACATGGTATCTTTTACCTTATGTATCACTATTTCTTAAATGTGTATAAAAATTCTTAATGTTTGTCTATATTGTATCTATTTATTTGTTTGTATTCTTTAGAAATTGTAGGGGTTGTTGATGCATGTCTATCTTTTCTAATTTTATATTTTGCAATAAAAATAATGTGTATAATAATGGCATATGGCAAATTCATCGTCACCAAAGGAAAATTCACTGCTAGCAATTCATGGCCACAAAAAATTCACTGACTAAAAATTTACCGCCAAGTAAAATTCACCACTAGCACCAACAATTCACCTGTAGTGGCATTAATATTTTTAATAAAATCAAAGTTTTTGAAATATACATTAAAATATATTAGTGTGGTTAAATTTTCCTAGAGCCATATAATAATATTGTTTATATCAATATATACATTATATATAATAGTATTATTATGTTTTATTTGTTTATATCAATATATACATTATATATAATAGTATTATTAGTACTTGCCATTGGCATAGTATTAAGGTAATGACTTTGACTTTTTTAAGTTAACTAGTTATTAATCATTTAGTTTTCAACCAATCAAAAACTATATTTAAACAAAAATTAAAATAAAATTCAATTTTGTAAAGTCAACTTGTAAAATATTTAACTTTATAAATTATAAAAATTATTTTTTGTGCATATGATTGGTTAAAAAAGTTTTGTGTGTTAATGGCAGATAAAGCAAATTAAACATGGAAGGATTTTCATTTTACTTTATAAAATCATTTCATTAAATCTTTCTAAAATAAATAAATGTGATTTATTTTGAGATTTTTTTAAGAATGATTTTTTTATGTATGTAATTGTTATTTTTTTATTAAAGAAAATCTTAAAAAATCAATTAACTATTTTATAGAGATTTGGATTCACACTATTAAAAAATAAAATAAAAAAAATAGTATTATTATTTCCATTAAACTAATATCTTTATCTATATTTTTAATATTTTATGGTATAGTTTGATTATATATGTGCTACTTCTTCTTTTCATTAATAAGATTTTTTTATATTAATTTATATTAATATATATATATAGTTTCTTAAAAATTTTTTATAACCTATAATATATAGATATATAAGATAATATATAACCTAATGCAGGTTATATATATATACTATTTCTATTTATATCTTATATTACAGGTAATAATTTGTAGGTAAATAAGTTAACCTATATCATGTAGGTAATATATTAATTTATATTATATAATAGTTTATATTAATTTTATTATATGTAATATTAATTTATATTATATATTTATATACAATATAATATAGGTTATTTTATTTTGTAGGTTCTCTTTCATATATATTTTTATATATTAATAAACTATCTTAATTGACTACTATGTTAATTATAATATTAATATTAAATTATATTATTACTATTAATATAATTAATTAATAGTAAATCAGTATATTAATAATTATAACAATATTTTAAAATATATTAATATTACAATATTATCTATTTACTTAGTTTATATAATATAATTTATAAATAATTAATATTAAATTAGAATATAATATATTTATTATATTAGTAGTATATTTAACTTCAACTTTATTAGTCATAGTTATGTCTAGTACAAATAATTCATAAACTACTTCCTTCTCTCAATGAATGGGTTCATTATATAAATATTCAAATGTATTCAACTTTAAGTTTTTTGAAAAAAAATAACACCAAACAATAAACATTTATTCCGATTTATTTTATTTTCAAATATTTAACATCAAACAAGATATTTACATTACATAATCAAAACATATAAAAAAACCAATGCTATTAATCAAACAAAACACAAAACACAAAAGTCAAAACTAAAATACAACAATTAAAAAAAAAACATTTAATTTTATTCACATTAATTAAACTTATATTTATTTTTATTCCAACTCTAAATACTACAAAGGCAAGTGACACTTGTTTTGATATTGTCTCTCCTTTCTGTACTCAAGTTATAGCAATATTATAAATGAGCTTATTTTCATATTATTTTGAATTTTCCTTAGATAAAAATAAAACTACTTTTTGTGTCAAATTAGAAATTACACATTATAAATGAGTTTATTTCTTTCTATATTATCTGATTTTTCTTAGATAAAAATAACTACTTTTGTGTTAAATTAGAAATTGCCACATTATAAATGAGTTTATCTTCATGCTATCTCTTGAATTTTTCTTAGATAAAATAAATTACTCTTTTGTTAAATTAGAAATTTCTAATATTATAAATGAGTTTATTTTCATATTATCATGAATTTTTCTTAGATAAAATAAATTATTTTTGTGTTAAATTAGAAATTGCTAATATTATAAATGAGTTTATCTTCATATTATCTTGATTTTTCTTAGATAAAATAAATTACTTTTGTGTTAAATTAGAAATTGCTAATATTATAAATGAGTTTATCTTCTTGTTATCTTGATTACAAGCCATAAATGATATAAAAGAATATTTGTTTTGTTCAAAGTAGTAATTGAATAGATTTGCATGATATATTTTCAAATTAGATTAGACAATCATCTTATGCTCTCATCTTGCCCATTACTAATCTTGGTGATGAGAAAATGAAATTTAATCCATTGATTAGGTCTAATTTGATTCAATCCATAACTTAAATTAAATTATCTATAATCGTGTATATATATATATAATAATTAATTTAAATCTTTTATACACAATGCCAAGTTAATTATAAAAAACTTGAAATTATTTATAAACAACTTATTTTTTAAAAAAAATTAATAAAATATAATCTAAATTAACAACAAATAGTATAGAGTTTGGATTTTCTATATCTTTAACATATATCAACATAGGTAAATTTGAAAAATATTTTAAATGATATAAATTCAAAATAATATTAATATTTTAAATGTATTAGTAGAGATTGTGTGCACTTGTGCAGAAATAAAATGACATCATGTAGGTTACAAGATTTTGTCATCAATCTATTTGTGCTTATTGTAATATCTGTGTTTTTCTAAATGCCAAATTCATAGTTCAAAATATGAAACTCCACCCCAGTATCTAAACTTCTAAAGTTGGTCTTCAACTTGTAGAAGCCCACAAGGATAGGTCTCACCATTTGATTGGGACAAATACTAGACAAGGAGCAGTATGTGCTAGACTAAGTTTGACATGGTATATATTTCTCAAGATTCAACAAATTGGTTTAGAACATGCTCCTGTTGCACTCTCCCATACATGGATATTTGGATGATATTGTACATAGTATTGCATAAGAAAATAGGTCTAAAATCCTTAGGTTTTCTAGAATCAGTCTTTTTGGGAATGAGTGCTACGAAAGTAGCAATGAGTGTCTTTAAGACAAAACATGATTCCCTCGATCCCTGAATCACTTCACAGAGCTCCTCATCCATTACATTCCAAAAATTTTGGAAAGAGACAGTATAAAACCATTTGGGCCTAGGACTTTGGCACCTTCAATTCTAAAAATAGATATCTTAACTTCTTCCATGACAACATTGTTAGCTGCATTCTTCCTTAATGACATCTTTAGCTACTTTATTAGAATTTAGAATCATCATCCAAGGTCGGGATATGATCCAAGAAGAGATCCTACTTTTCTTCTCTTTTATGTCTTTAGTTTCCTCCATGAGCATGTTTTCCCACGAGGAAACCAAGGAAGCCTTGATGGTGTTAGGATCATCAGAATTTTATCCATAAGCATCTTCAATCTTTATATTATGATTCTTTTCCTTCTCATTTTGCATGTTAAATGAAAAAACTTGGTTTTACACCTTATTTAAGTCATTTAATCCTTGATTTTTGTCTCCAATAGATTTATTCAAAACTGTAGACACCATCCAATTGAACTATGAGATTCATCTCTTCTTCTATTAGGATGTAAGAAAAATCATTTGAGAGGTCTTTTAGGATCTTAGCCATTCTACTTTCAAGAAGATCATTTCTCTGAAAAGGTTTCTAAAGACTTGGATATTCCACTCTTTCAGTCTGAGTTTTATGAATTTTAATTTTTTGTTGAATATGCACATCTTAGTGCGATGATCAATTGTTTGGGTGAGCAAGGAGTCAGTGAAAACCATTTCAAAGTTTGGGTTTTCCATCTACACTTTTTCAAACTTGAAAGACACTCTTCTAGGGAATTTGTCCTTGTCTATGAGCCAGTAATCTAAACCAGCTTCAAATAGAGTTACGATTAGGGTTCAAATAGCTTTATGGATATGGTTAAGCTTTAATTTGGGTTAAGGTTCAATTGATTAAAAATAGGCATCTTCAGAAGGCTATCTCTCTGGGTACTTTACATATATTTTTAAAATATAGGTATTAGTTGAATGCTTGATTTAATTCTATTATATTAATTTGTAATCTTATCTTTGATTAGATGTAAGAAAGCAAAATTAAATGTTGAGACAACCTCTTATTAAAAATGAGCTCAAAAATAAATAAAATTATTATAATTATTTTTATTTCAAGTAATTGCATTTTATGCTATTTTGCAAAGATGCATTAAGAAAACACAATTGGATATCTGGACTATATAGTCATCCTTCAGCTTTTATTCTAGATTTGAAATTATAATTTTCCAAATTCGTTTAATTGAGTGTATCATTTTATAAATTAATTATGCAGATTACTCAAATTTAACTCATAAACATGTCTTTGAGGATTTTAACCTAATTCTTCAAGAAGAGAGCTTCATCGATATATCATTTGCAATTTGTATTTTTAAACACCTTTCAGCAGACTCGACAAATGTATACAAAATGTGGAAGCATAGATGGAGCAGTGAACTGTTTGACAGAATGCCTCCTGTATTCTTATGGAATGCCATGATTTTTGAAAATGCACAAAACTGATTTTTAAAAAGGCTTTATAAACTTTCAAGCAAATGCAATTGGCAGGTGTAAAGCCAAATTCCACAACTTTTGCCAGCTTTCCTGCTGCCTATGCCAAAATGGCAGCTTTGGAACAGGGCATGGACATCTATAAAAGGATAACAGAAGGGAGATTTTTGTCGGATGTAGACATGTAGGGCATGCTTTCAAAACGTGGAAACATGTGAACTGTTTGACATAATGTCTCAAAGAGATGTGTCCTCTTGGACTGCAACTCTTCAGAGTTCCTTGTTTATAAGCCTCCTTTGACTTTGGTTGCACTCTTGTCCTGTCACTTCAACATTCTATTTTTCCTCTCTGTGTCACGATCATCACTTCATACAATACACCGACCATCCTTTTTAAAAGATCCTTATCAAAATCGCTGAAAAAACCAACTCTGACACTGCAAACTACATTTCTTACAATGTGCAATAATTGATCAAAGTTACTTGTCTCTGAAACTGGAACAACATGCAATCGAGATTGATCTGTATCCTCCCAGACACTCAATCAATCATCAATTACCATACAATCTGCCTAGTAATCCTCCAAATTATCCTTTGTTAGAAAGGACTGATCATTGGGTTTTTCCTGCCTCTAGGATCAAATCTATTTCTTATTACATGCAAGTCCATGGTAAATAATGCCAACTCTTTCTCATCTACCTTCGCATGGTGGTATGTTGAGCAAGCGTAGGGTCCGATAGATAAGGGAAAGTGGATTCCTCCTTTATGTTTTCTAGCAATCATTTTCTGCACTTCCACTACCTATCCACAAATTTCCAATAATATCAACTTGTCACTAGGATATTACACCCCAATTCTAATATAAGTGAGAGTTTTGGATTGGATATACCAACTCTTCTAGTTTGTTAAAAAGAATTGTTCGCTCCGATAATAACATCCTGGCATAATCATTTTTCAAGCATTTGATGATGGAGGGCACAACGTATCATTGATCCTCTTGTAATGTTTCTAACTCTCCTTGAATTAAAGCTAAAGGTAATAATTTTATACTAATGTCTCTCCCGGTGCCACCCTTCTTACCTTAGTCAAACATGGAAAGATTTCTCTCTTGCCAACGGATACACTAAGTAAGAGGTCATGTAAAGCTTGTTACTCTCCTTTAACTTCAATTAACTAGGTCTGGGCATTATCACTTATAATTACTCCCTAGTCAATCTTTCCCTTACTCATGATCTACGACAAGATTAAGAATCATATGCAAGGATAGAAATGCTTGGCATTAGAATTGTCCACAACCCTATTAATAATGTGATGGCATCATGAGTGTCTTTGCTGAATTTACTCCTATATATGATGTTGGCCATCTTGGTTGTTGACTTCCTTGTTATTAGCTAGCTAACATCAATATATTTGACCTTGTGGGTATTTTCAATCTCGTAGTATTTAAGATCTTCCTCCATGTTCACTTGGTCATACTTGAAATAAATAGGTTGGCCAAATTCCTCTTCAATAGCTTCAACCATGATGTCTAGGATAGTTTGATGTGTAGACCCAAAGACTCTTTTTATGTAGGCATCATTTTAAAATCTGCAAACAAACTACACTTCAAGCATGGGTTAGTGTTATGCAAACTCTATTAAAATGCCTCTATGAAATACCTTGTGAATGTTTCCAAATGCAACAAATGATACTAGAAAGACTAAAGCATTATGAAAACAAAAGCAAGCTACCTATTCCATAGTTGGATTGGTGTCACATGTGCTAGTGACCCTTTCCCAACCCTTGATCAAAGCTCAAATTGAAAATGCTATGAAGATGGTGGAGTGATGATGAACAAGATCAAATCTCAAATGAAGAGAGTAACCTTGCATAAAATTGTGGATCCTTGAATGAGAATGAAGGCCCTATTTTATAGATTTTCAAAATGCTAAGTGTTGAAGAGGGACCAATGTGGGATCAAAAACAAGCCAATGAGTTGAGGACACTTGTCATCATGTGAGTGGTCAATGGTTGTGCAAGATTTGGGAAGAGTTCCCATGAGAGGGAGAATTCAAATTCAAATTTGCAATAAATTTGAGAGGGGGACAAGAAAGAAGAGCAATAAATGCCCTGTTTGACTTGTCATGTTGAGAGAAAATGAGGTTTTAATAAATCAATAAAATTGATTTATTGTGCAAGTGGCTAGATCTAGATAATGCAAGTGGGATGGGATTAACATTTAATTAGGGTTAGATGATGATTATGCTGATTTAATGCTGATTAGATTATTTGACTTTCAAGACTTTGATAATTGATTTATTTAAATCAGAAAATGATGAAATATGATTTAGGATTTGATTTAAATGGCTTTTTGATTTATTATTAAAAGATTGATGATAATGCTCATTTGATTTTAAATAAATAACCTTAGGCAATGAGGTTATTTAAATGGATGAAGGTGATGAATGGATCTAATGCTTACATCCGGTTCAAATGGATGAATGATCCCGATCAAACGCATAAGGTTAATTTTGCATGTCTACATTTTGCCCTCTTGAAGCAAATGCTATGCTGGTTCAAAGAATAACTTGTCGCGGATCGAAATTTAAAATTTCATGATTTTCTCGGATGCCCCAAATGAAAGAAGTATTGATCGGCACATTGCCCCTCAAGAGATCGAGCGGCAAGATTCAATTTGAGGGTCGATCTCACATAAAGAGGTTCAAAATGGGTGGTTATGGATGATGATGCAAATGAGATTTCAAGATGCTTAGAATAACAAATCTATATTATTCTAAACAACTTTAAATGATGATAGCGATATGGGATGGATGATCGAAGGATGTGAATGATGTGATATGCTGTGATTATGCAATGGATGATTTATGAAATGCTTAGACTAACAGATCTATATTATGATGATGATTATGCAATGCATGTGAAATGATCGATGTTTCCTATGATGTATGATATGAATGATATGTGGTATGCTGACGGTTTTGTGGATGCAAGATGTATGTAGGATGCAAGATGTATGATGGATGCATTGGTGATGATGATGTTAGTGCGGAAATGAGATGATGACAAGAGGATCCAACAAGTCCATGATTGGTCGAGACTTTATTAGAGATGATGACAATGATAGACGATGATGATGATGATAAATGATGATGATTTGCTTA
>VDFB02341097.1:0-12706 GCA_007258455.2 Sequoia sempervirens | reverse complement strand
GGGTTGTTCACCATGATGACTCCAAAGGCTTATGTCATAACTTAAGCAACCTTCAACTACTAGTAGCTAGTCAATGATAAAATATTATTTTTGTTGTCATGAATTGAAGTGATTTAATTAGTAATAAAATGTCAACCATTGATTTTTGAAAATCTAACGATTATAGTGCTATTTCAGAGGTTTCAATTCACAATTCTAGTGCTTCAGAGATTTGCATTCAAAATGCAACTATAGCCATCCATCGAAAATTCATCAAATGGTTGTGGCTTATACTAATTTGCACTGACATCTAGCTTCAAACATAATAAATATGTTGGCACTTGTCCCCATTCTGAATACTTTATGAAGGAATTTGAATGTGTGGAAAATTTATCTCAGAATAGAACAATATGTAATTATAGCATTTGATATTTTCACCAACCACGCTATGATTTTTTATTGGCATACCAGTTTATTTTGCCACTAAATTTTTTATTAGTTTGAGATTATGACCACCAAATTTTTATTCATTTGAAAAATAGGCTTGATTTGCCAATGAAAAAAAAAAAATTTGGTTTGAAGAAAAATTTTAATCACCAACAAAAATATTTTTTCTATTTTGAAAACAGTTTATTCACCAATGGAAATATTTTATTGGTTTTAAAAAAGGTTTTAATCGCCAATGAAAATATTTTATTGGATTAAAAAAAATTGCAATTTGTCAAGATTTTCCATAGACTTCTAGTGATTAGAAAAGATTTCCCAATTGAGATTTATTTCTTGAAAAAAGAGAAAATTTGTCAATAAAATTAATATTTTTATTGGGAAGTATACAAGATTTGCAAGGATTTTACACCTTCACCGAGGGGGGTTCTTAAAGTTATCCCTTGAGTAGATATAATAACCATAATAGATTTATTAAATATTTAAAATATATTAATTTTAGAGAGAGAAAATTCTTAAAAATTGAATAATTAAAACAATACTAATGATTTGTAATGAAGGAAATCTATGATTTATACAATAAGCTATATGTTTATCCTTTGTTTCATTAGGAAAAATATAAATTAAAAAAATGGGAGAATATATAGAGATTTAATTTCTAAAAAAAAATAGTTTTTAAAAGTAGTGATATTATCTCTTTGATTCATTAGAAAAGAATATAATTTAGATTTTTCTAAAAAAATAAGTTTTTATCGATATTAGCTATTATTTATATGGTCAAATCTTTCTCAATGGTCTTGCATCATTCCAAAAAATTCTAAATTGTTGATAATAGAAGTTAGTTGATTAGGTTCATATAGGGAACACCTTCAATGTAATTATATTTTATTAGTATTTCAATTCTAATGATTTTAAAATTAGTTCTACTTTTTTATTATGCCAAGGCATTCCCTATATGAAATGGACAATTTTCTTTTTGAAATCAATAGTTTAGAATTGAGAAGAAAGATGAAAGACCATGAAATTAATCTCAACCATCATTCTCTATTTATTTTTTAAATGATTTAACAATTTAAAAGTAGAATTTTATTTTAAAAACAAAAATAAAATAAAAGAATTTGATAAGATTTAAATGAAAAGTAGAATTATATTTTATTAATATTTAAATTCTAATAACTTTCTCTCTTTTTTTTTAATTTTTAAAATGATTTAACAAGTTAAAAGTAGACTTTTTTGTTTAAAAACAAAGAAAAGAAAGGAAGTTGATAAGATTAAAATGAAAAATAGAATTATATTTCATTAATATTTCAATTCTAATAAATTTAAAATTAGTTTTACTTTGTTACTTAAATATTTACTAATTTAATAAGTTTATTATTTATTATTAATAATTTTAAATTATTATTTTTAGTGGTGCTTTCTGGCATAGTACTATTGCAATCAGTTCTTCAACTCATTTTGTTAATTAGTTATTAATAATTTGTTTTTGAACCAATTAAAAATTATAATTTTATGCTCTTCAAATATAATTTATATTTTTAAAAGTGAACATATTAAATACTTAACTTTAAAATTTGTAAAAATTATTTCTCTTGAACATTATTGGCTAAGAAGTTTGGGGTGTTGTGAGAAAATTTGTAGGGAAAACAAGGTGAAATATTTTTTAACATTTTTTTTAAGAAATATTTTTCATTTATTGCTTTATAAAGTCATTTCATTAAATCTTTCTATAATAAATAAATTTTACTTATTTTTACATTTTTTTAAAGATGATTTGTTTTATGAATAGGCATAGTATCTATATTAATATAAAAGATAGAAATACATATTCACAAAAAAAAGATGGGTGGTAAGAAGGCACACCTCGAGAGCCCAAAAATCCAAAGTCACATGGGCCAAGCCCAGAAAGTAGGAAATATTATAGACACATGAAAATAAAAGGCCATCAAGCAGCCATTGCAGTGCCAATAGAGGGTGGCGGGTCCCTGTCATTCAATTTTTTTCCCCATACATCATAGGGGTCTAGATTGACATTAGGGGGATCCTAACCATTGTCATCTTTTTCAACATCTTTATCTTTGTCTTTGCAACAAGGTGAAATTTTCAAATCCAACCGTGGGAGCCATTTAGAAGTATCAGTAGAAGGCCAACCAGAACTGCCTCCGAGAGTATCACCAATAAGTGACCCAAAAGCGCCACTGCCACCCTTGCCACCTCTCCAAAAGGCCACTCCAAGTCAACCCACAGAGGAGGAGAGGATGACCACCAACGAGGGTGGGAGCCATGACGAGAAGGAGCCTAAGAGTAGGGGTGTAAATCCCTAGAAAACCCACTTCATCGTTGGCCCCATGAAGGTGACCAACCTCGGGAAGAAGTGGGGGAGGCACATGCGCCACAATGCAAGGGGAATTTCCCCAATGGTCCAAGAGCTCCTAAAGGTGAGAAAATTCAAGTGTAACTTTGTTAGATTGCAATTGAATTTGCAAAAGAACATTAGAGAAAATAATCGCTTTAGAATATAAAGAAATAAATTTATCAATTTGGTTGTGATAAAAATACAAAAATTTCTATCTTTTCAAATATTGAAGAGGATTTCCACTATGAAAGTGTGCCAAATATGGGTGTACTTCTTAGGGAGCCTAAGAGAGTCTCCCAGTAAAACCATATGCTAGGAGAAGGGCTCTGGTCAGAATGGTCAAAAGAAATCATGAATCTAATTCCACAGTTGTTGAGCTCTAGTACAAAACCAAAAGAGGTGCTTAAACAACTTAACCTGCCCACAAAAGGGCAACGAGGGTCCTAGACTCCCAAGTGATCAAGCTGAGACCCCACTAATAAGCCTTGGAAAATAATACACCAAGGAAAGTGGGAAATTTTTGGCTCAACACATATAGACCAAGTAGCAAAAATATTTTATGCCAAATAGACACTAAAGACTAGAGGTGCCATCTCTAGTTCAAGTTGTCAATCATTAAAAAATGAAGTGAAAGACACTGATAACCAAGTTGAGGCTTGTAATTTCTAAAAGGAGAGTTTGGGTACCACTTCCAATCCTTCCACCAAGGCTTGGTGGCATGAACACCCACCTTATGAAGCATATCCACTAGAATGACACTCGCCAAGACATCGTAGGTTTCACGGTTGTGGTTTTGAAAACCATATTGACCATGAAAATCTTCCCACAATAAAATGTGCATGGTGGGTCAATGAAATAAGTTTTGAAGGGTCTAGATACCCTTCTTGTGAAACCTGAAGGGCCTTAAGCCAAGGAATTTTGGCCAACAGTTGACCTACATTAGCAAAAAGAGGTGACCACCAAACATTCTACTAATTGAGCGAAAGCCCATCTCGAAATCTAGACCCAAACTAGAGGAGCCAAGGCTTGATAGCCTCCTAGGCCCACCAAATTCTTTTGGCCACAAAGATTCCCACAATCTGAACTAGCTCCCTCATAATAAGAAGTGTTTAAAAGCCAATTCCCTTCCAAGAAGGTATGTGGATGGGATATCTAGATTGAATACAATGCCTAAGGAGGATTTTCCAAGCCTCATCACCAGTAAGAGCTTTGATAATCCATTTGACACAAAGAGGAATATCTTACCATTGAGTGGAGAGAAGGCCAAGCCCACTAGAGTCTCTAGGTAGGCAGTAAAACTCCCAAGAAATGCAGTGAAAACCTCAGTGATTTTTAGAAGAGGCCCAAAGAAAATCATGAGGCAACTTTTCTAGCTTAGCATACAAGGCCTTGGAAGGGACCCAACATGAAGAGTAATACACATGAGTCACTACTAAAACTTTGGAGAAAATTTAGAATTTACCAACTAGAGAGAGCAACTTGGTAATCCAGAAAGTAAGTTTCTACTCAATCCGAGAAAGAACCGCTTTCCAGAGATCAGTAGAAGAAGCATGAAAGGCGAAAGGGATGCCAAGAAATCGAAAGATTTCACTGGGATCAATCCACTTCCAGCCATAATGTTGAATCCAGAGGGGACTAGGAAGGATGAACTATTTGTAGCACAAATTTTTTGTGCCATTGAATGGAAAAATCGAAGGCCAAATAGAAGATCTTCAAGAAATCAAGAGCTTCTTTTATAGTATTTTCTTCTTCTAGCAAGGTAAGGAAAGAATCATCGGCAAAGTGGTCATTGACTAGTTGAGCTAGCGAGTTAGAAAAAGAGATGCCACAAACTCACCCCTAGGGGATGCCATGAGCTAGAAGATAACCAAACCCCTCAGCAGCAAGCACATAAAGTGAGGGGCAAGTAGGCAGCCTTGACGAATAGAGCAGAACAAACCAAACGATGGGGACTAGCAGTCATTAATGGTGATGCAAGCAAAGGTGTCAGAATAAAACATTTGCACAACCTAGATGAATTAAGGACCAAATCCCAATGCGAAGAGCATAGCAAGTATGACAAGTCATTCAATGCGATCATAATATTTGGCTAAATCAATTTTGAGGAAAATTACCTTTTGATTAGAGTGTCTCGCCCATTCCATACCTTCCCAAACAGCAATAAAGTTGTCTAAGATGAATCTGAATTTAATAAATCTAGTTTGCTCCAAGCACATAATTTGGGTAGAAGATGGTGGATTTTTAAAGCAAGGGCTTTAGCAATAATTTTATAAGAGACATTGAGAAGCATGATGGGTCACCAATTATAGATATCCTTGGGATCACCAAGTTTAGGTTATGGATTTTATATTTCCCTTTTTAATAAGATTACCTAAGGTTTTAGAATGAAAATATTCAAGGTAAACCTTATGCAAATCTTTCCCAACACAATCCCAAAGGACCTTGTAGAATTCACATGGGAACCCATCAATTCTCAATGCCTTATCATCGGCCATAGTGTTGAAAGCTTCCTTGAGATCTTCAATTGTGAGCAATTGTGAGCAAAAGGATTTCTAGGCTAAGGAGATCCTATTTGGCATAACAGCAAGAAAATCTTGGAGCGCTTGATGTCACTTAAGAGTATAGTCTTGGGTTATGAAAATTTTCCCATAGTGCATAACAGACATTGGAGAATATCAAGCAATTCAAAAAGCACATTGTTTCCCTCTTTGATCTGTTTGATGTCAGGTGATGAGTGATCAACTTAAAGAGCCAAAAAAACCCCTTTCAAGGCACTATCCCCAATTTTAAGACAGTGAAGTTTAGCCTTGATTTGTGCCCCTCTAGCAACATAACTATTAGCAACTTGATTTTGATTCTGTAAGGTTTGTAAATCACATTTACTAATCATATTCCTTAGTTTCCAACATAATTTAATAGAATAAAATAATTCTAAAAAGGTGAGGAATAAGAAGAAGAATTTAATTACTTTCATCACTATATTCAAGTTGAATAACATACATCAATGAATCAAAGTATATTGAAACAAGGCCGTTCCTTCACTAGATTTGGCCACGTAGGCTTACACAAGAATTATCATTTCAACAATACATTCAAATTCATTTATTGTAATGCAAGGTTAAGGAAGCAACAAGATCATAAATGCATCCACAAAAGAACCATAACACAATGAACTTTATGAGTAGAAAACCCTTGTAGGGATGAAAAACCACTCACAAAAATGTCTCACCAGCTTAATGAACTACCACACTGGCAAAGGCTTATTGGCTACAGAATCTTACTTATTACAAGATGCCTTACTAGCAATGATACAAGATGCCTCTTTGGAAATGATCATACCATCTCCCTGATATGACCATTTACAACTTCAATACACATTTTTTAATAATAAAGCAAAAAACTATAGAGGATCACATGGTTCCTCTACATAATAGTTATCTTCTTAACACTTCCACATTTCATATCCTAATATTCATAAGAACTGGAATCTTAACATATAAATAGCCCACTGTCCTGCATGTAGTTACAAGATAATTTTTCAAGTTTCACCAATGCATCATCCTTGCATATGAAATTATGGTAATGTCAACACTATCATGAATCACTCCAAAGTATTTACAAATGAAACAATTCTACCTCCAATGACCTCTCAAATATCACACAAGTACACTAAAAATCATAAGACAATCACATAAAGCTTTATGAAAGTAATCCTAGCACTGCTAGAATGCACACATGCCTATGCAATTATAACAAGAATGCTTACTTCATTGATTCAAAGTAGTTTCAACAATAAGAGAACAATACTATAAAAGAGCTAAGAAGGTATAGCTTATGTATGTATGTGAATACATATATAAGCTAGTGAATATATGACTATACATTCTTGCACAAAAAAATCTCAAAATCAACTAAGTGAGGAAATTCCTAATTTCTTTGTACGTACATGATAAACCATGATGCATGAGAAGAGTGTTATCATTGAACCTAAACTCTAATAAGGTAAGGTATGATTCAACATTTAGTTATCTTTTTATAAAATTCCCAATTGATTCACAATACATAATATGCATAGGTTAATTGCAATCTACTTCTATATATATATATATATATATATATATAATATAAAGTGTTATAAAATATCTCAAATTCCATATTCATAAGAGAAAAACTCACAAGAAATAAATTCTACTATTGGTTTTACATTTCACATTTGACTCGATTTAATCATTCCTCTAACATTTCAATGGATATAGGTAATTATATGCAAATGTGTATCTTCATACTTGTTTTTCAAAGTATCCAATAAGCCATTTCCAAATTAAATGGTTTAATCTAAAAATAACATATTTACATGACATTTGTAAGAAATACTTTCAAACAGAAATGTATACATTTTTAATGAGTAGAACTTACCCAATTCACGTAGCAAATATATATATATATATATATATATATATATATATATATATATATATATATATATATATATACATATATATGTGTATATATGTATGTATGTATGTATGTATGCATGTATGTAAATATATATATATGTATATATCTATGTACACATATATATATGTATGTGCATATATATGTATATATATATATATATGTACATATATATGTATATATATATGTACATATATATGTATATATGTAATGTACATATATATATGTATATATATATGTACATATATGTATGTACATGTATATGTATATATGTATGTATATATATGTATATATATGTATATATATATATATATATATATATGTTACTCTCTGTATACATATACATATATATGTATATATATGTATAATAACTATGTGTATATATATGTTATGTATATGTATATGTATATTATACATATGTATGTATATATATGTATATGTATATTTATAATATATACATATATGTATGTATGAATATGTATGTATATATTATACATATACATACATATATATAATATACATACATATATGTATATATTATGCATATATACATACATATATATGTATATATATATATATACATACATTTATATATGCATATACATATATATACATTCATTATTTATATATATATTCAGAAATAAAAACATTCTAATGCAAAAATATATCACTTTAAAACAAAATTTTTAATCATTCCAAATCAGATTTAAATAACTATTCTTCTCAAAATTTAAAACTTGCTCACATATCTATTGTATTCATATATATATATATATATATATATATAGAAAATCATGGTTTCAACTAAAGTAATTTCATTTAAGATACACTAGTTTTGCAAACAAACATTAATCATTGACCAACCCAGTTGCAACTACATGCTTACATTCAGTTACATTTTAATGGAATAATATATATATTTAAATAAATATGTATATATAGCACTTTTAAACAAATACATTTTTAGGAATGGTATTATACATCAGCGACTAAATATATTCCATTCGAATTTCTATAGAGCGATTCTTATACATGGGTATATATACATGTATATATATATAAATAAATAAATAATATATATATATATAATATGCACAGAGGATACATCTATTCCATATGCAGCCTAGTAAAACTCAGTAAGAAATTGAAATACAAAAGCAAAGTTGGTTGAAAGAGGCCCATGACCCCCTCTATTGAGGGTGCACTACTTGTGGAGGGCACTGCCTCCACAGTGCAACCATCCTCTTAGAGGATGAGCAGATGGGAGGTTATAAGCCTTCACAAAATTTCAAATAATCATACCTACTGAAAATTTAATCACTTCACCTTGTTCGATGATTTCTAAATCAAGCAAGGCATAAAATACTATAACCCAGTGATGCTATAATTATAATCATAAATGTATAAATATTGTTTACATTTCTGATAAATATATATATATAAACACTTTATATATATATATATAGATATATAGATATATATATTATAAGAAGAACAAGCAAAAAGAAACAGGCATGCACAGTCTTGTCACAGAATATAATACAAACTTATACATTTGCACACTAAATACATGGTTTCCTTATATATAAGAAATTGGGGTTTTTAAATAAATGAGTTCAATCTTTCCTCAAACAACCATTTATCTACACATTTTAAAATTGAAAGCATTGGATAAGAATTTGGAAACCTAGAATTCGCTTACAGTTGATCTCCTCTTCTCATTGTTGTTCCTCTTTCTGCCACCATTCTTGTTTTGTTGGGATTCTGCTAAAAAGACTACTTCTCAGTGCTCATTTTCAGTTATATTTTTGCAGAGAAAAGAAAGATCCAAAAAATCTAGTTGTGTTTTTCTTATAGTTTTCCCTTCTTTTAAAGTTCTCTCTCAAATTTTCCAATAATCGAATATTAAAAATAAAATCAATATTTATTTTCACGTATCATGTTTATCCTCGGTAATAATAATGAAATACCATTTAATTGCAATTAAAACTAATATTAAATAACAAATATCATTTATTAACTTTGCATCACAATTATCTTTAAAACAATAAATATTAATTCTAATTTTTAAATAAAATCAATAAATGATTTAAAACTATTTTCATTTCATCTAAGAGAAATTAACATTAACCAACATTTAATTAAATAAACAACTATAACAATAATCTTCCTTATTAAATAAAATAAGACACAATCATAACTAAATTATGCAAATGCAACTATATGGTTTCTAAGAGTTTGTGTAGTTTTCCTTTCACCACACGTCACTCGCAGTCCTATTACGCACATGAGTCAAAGTTTGGTCAACAATCCTTAAAATAGTAATATTGAATTATAATTTACTAACTAAAAATGGGGTCGTGGAAAATTCCTTAACTCTGCAACCTTGACTTGTAAATAAGAGGAAAAGGGGTTAGCCACCAAGGCCTCAGTGGCAACACGGATGTTAGACGTTGTAGCATTATAAGACCGTCTACAAAAGATAGCCATTTGGTGCCCATAAATGTGAAGAAACCTCGCAGTGTGGGTAATGGAATCATTCCACCACATAATCCAGCCAATATTGTGAAGTGTCCTACACTCCAAATTCCAAATAGTGATGATGTGGGTTAGCATGGGTTGATGACTCAGCAAAGAGGTGTTCAAAAAAAATTGGTTCCTACTAGCATAGGGTTGCCTTAATTCCCATTCAATGCAAAACAAAATGGGAAAGTGTTTTGACACATCCACTAACAGCCTTAGCAAAAGTGGTGAAGAGTTGGAAAAAGAGAAGAAAAAATTGAGCTAAGATCATAGCACAATCAAGGTGTTTAAATATCCTATCAGACCCAGCTCGATAATTGTACCAAGTGTGCCAGAGAGAATGAGAGTGGTGGCAGCCAATATTGGGTTCAAAAAGACCCAATTTATTATGCATGTAGTACCATGCCTCTCTTTTGCTAGCTACCCATCAAAATGGCAGAGTGCCATCCTTGTCGTACACCATTTCAACCATATTGAAATCACCACAAAGAATCCAAGTAGCAACTGGCAATGAGTCAGCTATCCATCACCAGAGAAGAGATCTTTCAACAACATCATTCAAGGCATAAACATTAATAATCCCAAAGGAATGATTATCAATGTTCAAAAGAATCCAAATGAGTAGATTTGTGGGATCAGACCCATGATCAACCACACAAGCATGCCACCATGAGGAAAAAAGGGTGATCACTTTGCCATGTCCAGCCTTATGATCAATACAAAATATTTTACTAGTTGGCCAAATAGAATGGCAAGCTAAAGAGAGCAAAAAAATAGCAACTTTCACTTCTTGAAGACACAAAACATCAATACCAGCATATTTCAGAAAAGTATCCCTAATAGAATACTTCCTAAAGAGGTATGTCAGACCTCAAACATTCCAAGAAAGGAAATTCATGTTAGAAACTCCACAATTTCATCGAAATTCGACTCTTCTAGAGTGGAAAAGCAATTTTGTAAAAATTCTAGTGGGACTAACCCAATCTGAATGGTAGGAGACAAATGCCTTTGTTTCTCCTAAACATATTCTTCTTCTTCCAGAGGTCCAGAAGGACTTCAAGACCTCCTATGAACTCCCAACATGGGAGGAGACTCAATCAGATGCATTGTCATAACTGAGGTAGGTTGAGGCATAGTTGTAGGCCTTAGCCACATTGAAGTGCTATTAGAGCCCACCTGGGCTTCCTTCCCCTTCATAGAAGGTTTTGAAACTTCCTTCACTAATTTGTGGGTTTTGATAACCGACCTAGAGCCATTGGAATTTTTTTCTAGTTGGTAATCGTTGTTTATTTTTGCTCTAGTTTGGTAGTAATACCTTCCATTTGACGGGGATTGTCAGCTTCTATGGCAGATAGGGAGTATGGGAGATTGCAAGAGGGCAATCCTTAATCTTGTGGTTAGAGAACTGACACTTATTAATGATTATTTGAAAGATTAAAATAAGTGACCTTTTGGGTATGCTGAAAAGAGCCAATTTGAATATCAATGGACTCTTTCAAATCCTATGAAAGGTCCACTTCGACACAAACTCACTTTTGAGGGAAAGCTTCAAAGAACCTATCTAGTTTGACACAAATAACCCTCCCCAAAAAAGAAGCAATATGTTGTAAAAAATGCAAACAAGGAAAGGGAAAACCAAGAAACTCAATACAGATTGGAACCCACAACTTGGTGTCATCTTGGATGGTGAAGTCTCTAGTCCATGGCTGAAAAACCAGCAAAGAGGACCAAACATACCAAGGACCATGGTTCAAGATTACCTGAACATGAATTACCTCCACAAAGTGAAAAAGAAAAAAGCCTCTAGTAAAATTTTGGACCATGTCAAGGTGGACCCCATGGGGGACCCAGGCCTTTTTGAACCCATTCTTTAAGCACACTTTTAGGGGGAGTCCTCCCAAAAAATAATGACCAAGAGTATGTTTCTCTAACAATTGACATGCAAAACAAAAATTTGACATGGGTAACACCACATCAATTGGGGAATCAAAAGACTTACCTTGTGGAACACTTTCACAATAAATTTTTGAGGATGCTTTTTCAGAGGAAGATTCATTGAGCAGAGCCATCAAACCGCCAATGCCAGCAAGAACTGTTGGGTTAGAGTCAATTGTAGGCATAATAAAACCACCAAAATTGCATTAGAGATAGGTCTAGGATTAGGATAATGGTTTAGAATTTATTGTTAGGGTTAGGTTAGAGTTAGAGTGTGAGTTATAGTTAAGGTTAGGTCATGCAAAAACCTAATTAAGAATACTAAAACATTGTAATTAACAAAACTTACATTTATTTTTATTCACATTAATAAAACTTACATTTATTTTTTTCAAATCTAGAAAACAATAACTACAATACTATAAAGGCAACTACTAGCTACTACGTGGCACTTGTTAATATTTACATTTTGATATATTTTGATTTTGTATTTAGTTTATGTTATTTTAATTTTTAATTTAGACTTAAGTTTTAATTATTTATGTTTTTGTATGAAATTACAAAAAATAATTAATTATTAAAATTAATTTAATTTATAATTAATTGTCTTATTAAAATTTTAATTATTGTAGAATAATTATATTTTTATTTTTATTTATTTAATAAAATAAATTTAAAACTTAAAATATAAATTAAAAGTTAGAGAGAGAAGCTAACTTTTGATCAATTATTTTGTGTCAACAATCCAAGGATAGCATGTGTCCCTAGGGAGTTATGCTCAAGATAGCATGTCATTGATTAAGGATATGATAATTCACCTTTAGGACCTTTTCAGTGTACCCATTTCACACTTAAGAAGGAAAATAGATAAAGAGAAAAGAGAGAGGAAGAGAGAAGGGAAAGGGAAATGGAGATAAGATATAGAGAGGAAAAGAGATAAAAAGGAAGAGATATATACATAGAGAGGTGCAGATGAGAAGATATATATAGAGAGAGAGAGATGGGAATAAAAAG
>VDFB02341096.1:0-17829 GCA_007258455.2 Sequoia sempervirens | reverse complement strand
TTGATCTTTCTACTCTATATGTCCGCTCCTTTATCATCTATCATCGGTCTTTCTGCTTTGTCCATCCGCTCCTTTATCATCCATCATCAGTCTTTTTGCTTTTGTTTGTCCTGTCTCCTGTCATCCATCATCGATCTTCATTGTCCTCTTTTTTCTCTTATCCATGGTTCGTCGTCAGCCTTTTATCAAACTACAAGGGCTCTATGCTTTCACGTAGGCAAGGCTAATCTCTTATTAGCCCCTGAGCCCCTAGGTCTTTAGGGTGTGTTAGTCTCATGTCTTGTCTTTCTTCTGTCATCTCGTCAATCTCTGCCCTTATCTAGTTGGTTCTTAACAAACGAGATCCACTTGTATCATGAGATCCAATCAACTTTGAATATCCTGTGTCATATTGATCTTTTAGTTTAGTATCCATCATCGGTCTCAATAGGATGCATCCTTCCTAACAGACCTCATCAATCCCATCCATTTCTCTAGAGAGTCCAAAATTCTCTATAAATACCCCCTCTTTTCTCTCATTTGGGGGACCTTTGCATGCCATAGCCAAACTCTTGTAGTTTTATCATTTGAAGCCACACTTAGCCATATTCTCACATCTTAGCATTTGCATCCATTATCATACAACTCCAACCATCTTGCATCCTCGCCTACTTTCCATCAAAGGAGTATACAATGTCACGAATCAAGGGCCAACCAAAGAACAACTCGACAAGGTGAAATTTTCCATTTTGTTTTGTTAAGCTAATCATTTGCCAATCTTGAGGTGTAGGGTGTTAACTTGAGTTTTCTTGCACTCTTTTGTTTGCTTCTCATTTTCTAACATATATTTTCACCCGTTCACAGAAACAACTTACACAAGAATAATATAATAGGAAATATGTTGCAAATAATTGATAATAATAATATACTTTGAGGGATAAAACCTCAAAATGTATCTAATAAGAACAAAATTCATAATATGAACATAATAAACTAATCACTAACTCCTATATATACCCTACTTATCCCTGGATATCACTTGAGTTGACTAAGATAATTGAATATAACACCTAGGATGGCCTAGTTACCTAAATAAGAATATAATGATGATCATATAACTTAATTAATATTTAAGGTAGATACAAGACATCTACTCATTTAATATTTTGCATAAAATATTCATCTTCCCATGAGGCATCTTTAATTGAAAAATTATTCCACTGAATGAGATTATTGGTGATTGTTCTAGCAGTCAACTTCTTTATGTGTGTTTGGAGAATTAACTCTAGATCCAAGATGATTCTTCCTTCTTCATCTAGCTCTAGTAACATTTTCTATGTAGGGATCTATTGACTAATCACCTTCTTTAAGTAGGAAACCCATAAAATTAGGTGCATATTTGTTGTTGGAGGTAACTCAAGCTTGTAAGCTAAATTGCCAATCTTTTATAGAATCTGGTATGGACCATAATATTTTGGTGATAACTTATTCTTTGTTTGTTGCTTTAGGGAAATTTTCTTACAAGGTTTCAATCTCAAGAAAACCAAATAACCTTCTTTAAAACTCCTTTCACTATAGTATTTATTAACCTATTGTTTCATTCTATTTTTTCCCATGGTCGAATTATCTTTAAGTCCTAAAAGTGCCCATTTTTATGAGTCACATGGTCTTCCACAACCTAAAATATTGGTATCACCTTCAATGATGATGTGATGCATGGATGATAAACAACCCACCCATTGAGAATGTTTATCTAAAGTAAAATCACATAAATACTCTTTAAAATACTTATTAATGAGCTCAATTTTACCATTTTATTAAGGATGGATGAAGAGGCTTGATCTAATTGAGCACCCAAAAGAGAGGATAAACTTGTCAATAAATTATTAGTAAAGATAGGATCATATGATTATCCATAATAACTTGTGGGGTGCGATGTAACTTTTGAATATTCTTCATAGATGATTTTTCCACCATATTTTTTGTAAAAGGACGAGGTAATGCAATAAATTGAAAATATTTGGTGAGGGATCCACCACTGGCATGATGAAAATCTTAGCTTTAGATCTTGGAAGGCAAATAATGAAATTCATGGGGACCTCTTCCCACCACTGTTTGGGGATAGCTAAAGGTTGTAAAAGACTAGCTATCTTAACAATTTGCCCTTTATTTATTTTGCATACCAAATATTTTTCCACAAAGTTTTGAATATCAACTTTAATTCCTTCCTAACATAAATCCTACTTGATTTGATAATATCTCTTCAAAAACTCTGAATGATCCCCAACTAGAGAGCCATGAAGCTCTTTACGAATTTTATGTGTGAGAGTGGAATCTTGCATAGGTACAATCTCTCTTTATGCCATAGATTATCCCTTACAACAAAAAGTATCTAAACTACTAGGATCAATTTATAACTATTAAATGAAATTCTTTGCAACGACATCATTTTTCCACTCTTTGTTGGCTTCTTCAACCCAATATACTTGTAATATTAAAACAATGCATAATAATACCTACTTCTCATCCTTCTTGGATGGTGCATCAACCGCTATATTCTGTTGAACACCCAGAATACTGAGAAGGGGAGTGAATCAATATTCATTTAAACCAATTAAACATAAGCCATCCAATTATCAAAATAAATATGGATGCAATGATGAATGAAAACATGAAGACATCCACAAAATCACATGACACATGAACACTAGTATTTTTACATGGAAAACCCACAATGGGAAAAACCATGGCGAGGGTTGGCTCACAATATATTATATCTAGATATAGTATATTATAGAAAGGCTCACTACCATGTGGACTCACTGCCCACAAAAAGTAAGAAAGATAGAAAGAAGGGGTGGCTACACAACCTATTTGAACTGATACAATAACATCTATCATATGTTGGATTACAATTCCAATTAAGCACATAATAATCTTCATACATATTTGAAACAATACTTTGCTCTACTCACAATTTGCTCAAATTTTATTACATTCACATCACACACATGTAGGTGAATCACCATACATGTCACATGTCTCTCATTACTCACATGAAATTTGATCTCTCTATCATACTAACATCATCATCATCAACCTCATCACCCTCATCTCATTAAAACTCTGAAGTGAATCTCCTATATATATCCATATCAAGTGCAACTTCAATTAGGTCGGCCTAATTAGAAGTAACACACAAAATTAAACATGTCATCCTCAAAACATTATATCCACATCTCGTGCCATAATTTAAAATTCAATTCACCTTAAGATAGATTGGGGTGGACCTAATAGATATCCCACATGAGATAAAGTTACTTGCTTGTCCTCCACAAAACATCAAACGTGTTAGGTCAACCCAAAATAAGACCTAAACACACTTGACCTTCATATGTACATACAATTCGCCATACGTGTGACTTCAAAACTTGATCTTCATTTGAATTCCCACTCAACTAACATCTAATAGCTTATCCTCATCATTGCAAAACAAAATAATTATCTGTGAAGAAATGCAGAATCTCCCACATTGATACACTGTACAAGGAATGACTGTAATATACAAAGTTGAACTCTGTCATTCATAACTTTCAAAATGCTTCACAAAATGTCACCAAATCTTGAATTTAGATGCATCTGATGGTCTCAAAACTGTAGCTAGAATCAAAGAGTGATATACCAACTTGTGGTGGAGTGCGGACCCAAAAACTAATGCACTGAACCACAATATTGTCAGAAGAAATACTTAGCCAAATTTCTGTATAACCCTATTTTTTAGATCAACTTGTTATGTTCAAATGTCTTCAAGAATTCTTCCAAGTCATGCTAAAATAATCATAACAATTTTAACATCAATGACAACATTGGATCATATAATATATGCACCTCATGCTCATGTTGCTAAACAACATCAACAATGCCAAAATTCCAACATATTCTCCTTCACTTTCTTACAAATAATTTATCAAAGTCATGATCCAACATCTTAGTGACCCTTTTTTGTTTCTCTTCAAAGGATAATCATTCCTTTAGAAAATATTAAATAGGATTTCATGTTTTGTCTCAACATTGAAGTGTCTACCTACCATATATGGCCTCTATTATTTCACTACATAAAGCACAACTAGCATTCCATTCTCATTAATGGGTTTGAGTTGATTATTACCCTTGGATTGATAACTTTCAAAAGTAATGGGCCTACTTTCCTACATGATAATTGTTCCTATACCATTTACTAAATCATCACACTTTATAATAAAATACTCGGTGAAGATTGGAGTGGCTAGATTTAGAGTGGTATACGTAGCTTCCTTCAATATCTCAATTTTTACATTAGCTAACTCATTCCATTGAAAACATCCTTCTTCAATAGAGTTGTGAGGATTGCTACTGTGTGGCCATAGTTTTACAAAAAAATCTATAGTATCTAGTGAGACACTATGTGATCTGAGTACTCCATCTCTTTGAGAATACAAGCACACTTGGAAGGATTAACATAAAGATGATGTTGTTTGAGAACTTATAATGCTTTATCTAGATGGTGTAAATGGCATCCCCATGTATTTCTTTAAATTATTATAGCATCAAATAAAAATAATAAAAACTTCCTCAAAAATGACCTAAAAAAATAGAATTCGTGAAGCTTTGAAATATAGATGGAGCATTAGTAAGACAAAATGATATCACTTGAAACTGCTTGGTCAAAAATGACCTAAAAATGTAATTCATTAAGCTTTGACATTGGTTGAATAACTTGATCTAAGATCAAGTTTTGTAAAAATTATACCAACATTCAATTCATCTAGTAAGTCATCAATGTTTGAAATATTGAAGCTTATATTTTATGGTGTGCTTGTTGATCTCTCTATATTTTGGACACATGCACCAAGTCTCATCCTTCTTATGCACTATCATCATAGGAGAGGACTAGGAACTTTGGATATGCTTAATAATACCCGCCTCTAACATCTCTTGAACCATCTCAATATTTTTCTTTTGTATATATGGGTACTTGTAAAGCTTGATGTTGGGTGGTTGGCTCCTTGGTAGTAGCTAAATGGCATGACCTTGATCCCTTTTAGGAGACTATCCTCTATACTTACCTCTAAAAAACCATTGAGTGATGATTTATAATTGTTTGTAGATTTGGTTGGGTAGGAACATTGGCTAATATGACATGAATTAAAATAATTGGGCCATAAATAAATTAGCCCCTTTATTAGATATCTTTTTCATTTGACGAGAGTTTGACATTAGCGAGAAATTTGCATTCAACCTTCTAAGTTCAAATATTTTTCCCTTTGAGTGAAATATCATGAATAGCTACTGGAAGTTCATCTTAGTTATCCCCAATGTTAACCCATTGTATTTTGAGCACAAAATTTGCTACACCCATGAGAATAAAAAACATTAGTTAATCAAGTCAATATTCTTCCATCTAGTCAATTTTATGGTATGCCATTTTTTTGAACAACTGATGATACTCCCATCTATAATTTAGATCTAAAATTCTAGAGTGGGAAATATAAAACAATTGAAACAAGTAGTTAACTTCTTGTTGATGGATTTGTGAGTGCTTTTTGAGTCAATCAAGATTGTTACTCTTTCTTTCTTCAAGAAACCCACCACCTTGAGAGTTTGTGGGGTACTAATTCCAAAAAGTGTGTGATAAGAAATGGTTAGTTGAGTATCTCTTAATTCCTCATCTATGCCATTGTCACCCTCTAATATTAGTTTTCTCTCCTCTACTTCCTCACTTGGGCCTTCAATGTAGAATGGTTTTTTTAGTATATTTATATCCTCAATTGTATTTTTTTATCATAAAATAAAATATAACCCTTTCACTCTCTTCCTTTCAATTTATTTGAAGTTATTCTATTAGGACAAGGAAGCGACTATCTAGGAGTGCTTCTATCTCATATGTTTACAAAATCTTACCTTCTTTTGGCCATAAAATTTTGGTCTACTTGTCTTGCCATAATCATTACTTGGGACATAAAATATAGATTGAACATGTGAACCTCATGTTTGATGTGGTCCTTTAGGTCCCCTGGGAATAATTCCTTCAAAATTTTCCTATACAACATTCTCCTCTTAAAGATAAATTTTGAAATCAATGAATATAATCCTTGATTGTATCTATTTTCTTTAATTTGGTAAGTTGGCTAAAGTAACTATCCATAAAATTGTCACCTTTATGTATAACGAGTTCCTCTTACAAAAAAATCCATGTAAGAACACATCCTTTATTTTTCTTCTCTTTACATAGCCAACAATACCTAATAAATTAGCTAGGATACAAGTATAAGGATGCCATCACAACCTTTTGTTGATAAGGAACATGGTGAAGATCAAATAACTATTCCATTTGACAAAGCTAATTGGTTATGCATTTTCCATCAAACTTTCACATATCCATATTTGGTGTGAAGCGCTTAAACATAGAATTATTTGGGTGATGATCCATCTTGAGATCTAAGTCAAACCTACAAGCATAATGCCCCTTAAAAATATCACCTTTTTTCTCAAATCTTATTATATGGATATGCTCCCTTCGAGCGCATATCACTCACAATGGACTCAATTTTCCTTGATAACTCATTGATCTCCACTCCCATGGCTATCATCTCCTCCTTCAATGATAAAATCTCTTCCTTAACCTTGGTATTTTCATCCTTCATATCATTAGGATCAATTTCCTCAATTGCTATAGATATCATCCTTGTCATGAGATTTTTCGAATGTGACATGAATCTTTTTGCTTCTAGGGGTGGGCCCTACTATGATGGAAAAAATAATTTTGCAATAAATCACACAAAATAATTAGGACACTAAAATTACTAAGCATTGAAAAGAAAATACGTAAAAACAATGCATGTTAGAATATAAATGCGAATAAATAAAATACAAATGAATGTCAAAATCTAAACATGAGTACTTACGATTTGAAGATAATTATAATTATCATTAATAATATTATAATTATCATTAATAATATTATAATTATAAATATAATATATAAATGAAATAAATTACAAATACAAAATACAAAATATAATAATACAAATCATAATTTAAATAAATAGTCACAAAGAAATTGCTAAGCAACAAAGTTAAATAAAATGAATATAATCCATAAATAATTATAGTTATAACTATCAATAATCACATTATAATTACAATTGTTATTTTCAAAATAGAACAAACAATCAACAACGATTAAGATAATTACAAGGCAACACTCATCATAAAAGATAATTAATATTGTCAAGTATTAGAATGAAACAAAGATTAATGGTCAACGGGCATTTTCAAAAGAAGTATCTATTAGAAGGGATACATCTCTTCATGTAGAAGAATAATGTTATAAAAAGGCATTTTTGGTAGATGTAAAGAAGGATATGGAGAATCGAAGGAAAAAGGAAGAGTATGGTCTAGTAGAAGGAATCTTTCCAATAAAAGGTTCTTTAGAAACCTGATCCCAAGGAATAAACAACAACAGTGGTAAGTCCATTATAATTATTGTATGTTGTATGTTTAATGTTTATATTTGTTACTTTGTGGTACATAACTAGGGTCTGCAATTATAAATGTATGAGTTCCATTATAGTGTGGATTCATATAATAATGTGTAGAAGGTAAGAACAGGGATTTAGGTATATTATTAATTTAAATCTCAGTTGATGTTTATAAATATATTTAAGTATATTAAGATTTATGAATATATTTGAATATATTAGGATGGATAAGTATATTGAGAGTTGGAAGGACATGTTAACAATTGATAAGTGTATATTTATATATATATATATATTATTTACGACTATCCAATAATGATGCTTGTAGCAATTATTGAGCCTTATAAGTAATAGTGACTCTATTCATTCACTATGATATTAGATGGTATAATATAATTCCATCTATGATCTTGAAAGATGTTTAATATCTAATGCACTTATGAAATATATTAAAAAAGAATAATTCATAGTGAGTGATAAGGAGGAAATGAATAATCCTTTTACAAGAATGAAATATTTATATAATCTCTGAACTTATTAGATGTTATTACTGAAATTTATTCTCTAATGTTCCTAATGTCTCTTTGAGAACACTTTGAAAGCAAGATTCAGGTTTAAGTGCTTCCACCAAAAAGGGGACATTACAAGTGCTATTAGAGCATCTTTCCTGCCATCTTGTGTGTGCTTGAGCTACCTACTTGCCTACTTGAGCTAGTTGAGTTGAGCTACTTGCTTGCCTACTTGAGCTAGCTATTTGCTTGCTTGAGTTGGTTGCTTGCGTGCTTGAGCTACTTGCTTGTGTGCTTGAGCTACTTGCTTGCATGCTTGAGCTACTTGCTTGTCTGCTTGAGCTGGTTGCTTGCTTTTTTGAGCTACTTGTTTTCCTGCTTGAGCTACTTTCCTGTGTGCTTGAGCTGGTTGGTTGCTTGTTTGAGCTACTTGTTTTCCTGCTTGAGCTACTTGCATGTGTGCTTGAGTTGGTTGCTGGCTTGTTTGAGCTACTTGTTTTCTTGCTTGAGCTACTTGCTTGTGTTCTTGGGATAGTTGCTTGCTTGCTTGAGCTACTTGTGTGCATGCTTGAGCTACTTTCCTATGTGCTTGAGCAGGTTGCTTGCTTGTTTGAGCTACTTGTTTTCCTGCTTGAGCTACTTGCCTATGTACTTGAGCTAGTTGCTTGCTTGCTTGAGCTACTTGTGTGCCTGCCTGAGCTACTTGCTTGTGTGCTTGAGCTAGTTGCTTGCTTGCTTGAGCTACTTGTTTTCCTGCTTGAGGTACTTGTCTGTGTGCTTGATCTAGTTGTTTGCTTGCTTGAGCTACTTATTTTCTTACTTGAGCTACTTGCCTGTGTGCTTGAGCTAGTTGAATTCTTCCTTGAGCTACTTGTTGTCCGGTTGAGCTACTTGTCTGCTTTAATGTCTAATTCAAGTGGTAAGTATTGGGTGAGTGCTTTCATAGCTCTAAATCAGCAATCATAAATACCATTAGAAAATAATATTTGTTAAATATGTTATGAATGCAAGGAATTGGTAATTGATAAATATATTAAAATTTGATATTGATAAAGATATTAATGTAGTTATTAATATTTGATAACTGATAAATATATAAATATAAACATTGAATATCATAAGGGACTGTTGCATATGGTAAATAGATTATTTGCATTGAACTCTTAATAACTAGATAAATTCATGAATTCCCATAGCATGGTGTAATTGTGGGTAACTTATTGGTATGATAATCATTAGATGCAATTGCTTGTATCATAAAACAATCATGTAGTTGTTTGAGGGATGGAATCGATAGGTTGAGCAGGTGTTAGATTTCTCCTCTGAGTAGGCCACCCACATGGATGACTACGGTCTGCCATTGTTGGGCCAAGAGGGTCTTCGTAGCCGCTCTTAGGCTTAGAGAGAGTATCTATGGGCCTCCTATGGAAATCCTTCCTCCAAACTATCACATGGTTGGATCAACTTGAGAAACTCTCCATCATTGTAGGGGATGGGGAAATAGGAGGTGCATAATGGATTGCAGGTGCTAGGGGCCCTTCCAAGTAGCCCACCCACATGGATGACTATGGTTTGCCATGATTGGGCCAAGGGGGCCTGCATAGCTACTCTTGGGCTTGGAAGGAACACCTCTATGGGTGTCCCATTGCAGCCACCCTATTGACTATACCTATGATTAAGGACTAATAAATCTAGCAAGTTGTTGTTTGAGTCAATACTACGTGTGCTTTGGGAATAATTTATGTGCATTCAAGTTTACTTTATGACTTATATGTATGCTTTGTAACATATGTCGTAATAAATGCTAGCCATTGTAATGTATTCACATGTCCTTCATGCCAGGTGTATACTTAGCAACCTTGGGATGGTGGGCGGGTCCCGGTGTAGTATGGGATACAGATCCCCTTCCCTGATGTCGTGATTATGCTTAATTCAGAGTGAATTTGTATTTGGAGTGTATGCTCTATGGTTGTATTTGTATTTGAGTACATATACTCATATTTGAATTCAAGATGTATTTGTATACCATATGACATTGGTGTATTCAAGTGTATGCTCATGATTAGAATATATTAAACCACTACCAAATTATTATCCTTTCTCGATCAAATCATTAGGAGAAGAGTTGGGAGCACACAAAGAGGCAAATACTAGGGATCCTTCAGGTGGGCCTCCCCTTGGATGACTGAGGTCTACCATTGAATGGGGTCATTACAACCGGGTGATTGTTGGCCAACCTCAGGCTGAGGAAGGAGTGCTCTAAAGGGCATCCTTGTGGTGTGGACCTCTCTTACCTCACCTATGAATTGATGATCGAGGATAATAACTTGAGAGTGTTATAGTATCTATTTGATTTGCTTAAATTTACAAATTGAATGCACTGTTACATGTAATGTGAAAGAAGCAATAGATTAATAAGAAAGGCTACCTTGATTCTAATTGTGTTTAAATTAATGCCCATCAATTTGGTATTCTTAATTCATGAAGTATATTTGTGTTTCTAGGATTAATGTCTTTCAATTGTTTCCTATGATTTGCAATTACTTTGCATATTGTTGTTTACCTTATTTGAATGCTTCATGTTTGAGTGTATTTATATTTCTTCCTACCTTATAAGTATTTACGCATTGCATACCTTGACTGAGTTTATGTGCTCTATGTATAATTACATGATTTATACGCCTTGTGTTTAATTTATTGCTCATTGCTTTTGTGTGTATTTGTCTCACATTGAGTGTCTTACTCCATGTATTTATAAGGATATTTCCTGTATTTGTATGCTTCATGTGTAATATGCGATTATGCTCTATACATGTATTCATGTTGGGTATGTGGGATCCTCATGGAAAAAACATGCCTTTAATTGGCAAAATTTTAGAAAATCGAGTTAGGAAACTTGACATAAAATTTGAATAAGTTATCTATATTATTTCAAATATGTAAGAATAGAGATTTGTAGCAAAATTGAGATGTAGTTTCTAAAATTTTAGGTTTATTTTAAAAATCATATTTGGTGAAAATTTGAAATTTCAATGCAACGGTACTCAAATTTCCAAGGGAAAAAATAAGTGTTTGTCAACCATCTATACAATAAAAATGATAATATTTTTTAATAAAGATTTTACATATAGTGGGGACTCATGTCTGATGTGATGCATAGTTTTTGTTAATTTTTTTCCAAGTAAATAATTAATTATAAATGTTTTATTACAACTTTTAGAAAATATAAAATAGTATGTCGATACCTTAACTTGGTGAAACTTGTGAAGTATATATATATATATATATATATATATATTATTAGAAACATATAATGTGACATGTTTCAGACTCTTAAAATGTGATGATACGTTTGAGAGCTAGATGTTTTAAATCCAACCTAATCCAGGGACTTTTAGTAGTAATTCAAATAGAAAATGAATAATAATTATTTATTAAATTCAAAGTAAAGAATAATTTATATTGGTGGAAAGCTGAGAATCTCCTTTAAAAACCCTTTTCATTTCATTAATTTTTGGGTTCCATCCACCATCCACCACTTATCCCATGTACTCCATGGTTATCCATTTATATCCTGTCCAACATGGCCACTCACGTGAATACTTCAACATGTCTTTCATGATTGGTGTGTTTTCAGCGTGTCTACTCCGTTCTCATGCATACTTGCGATTAACAATCATGCCTCATGCTTTCAAGTGTATACTTCATGAACACTTCATGCCTTAAGTATTTGAGACTATGTTCCATGTTGGTGTATGCTCCATGTATTTATTCATTCTTGTACTTCATACTTTACTACATGTATTCCAATGTATGATTCATATCTTATAAGTATGCCTCATGTCTTACATGCTTGTTTTATGCCTAATGTGCTTTTGCATGTTTACTACATGTGTATATTTTTGTTATGTATGTTCTATTTCTTGAGTGTATACTTCTGCTTGAACATGTATACTTCTTCGAGTGTATTTTCATACTTTGAGTGTATTAGCATGCCTTGTATTTCCTAAGTGTATGTATCATATCCTGCGAAGTGATTATGTGTTTTCTATATATTTGATGTTCTTTCAACATGATTATTACATGAAAGCTTTATATGTGAGTACTTCATGTTTGTCAAGACACTTCATACATGAGTACCCTCTTAATGCCATGAATATGCTTCTTAAAATGACTTATGTGTCTTTCAATGTTCTCTCATGCTTCGTATGTTAATGGATTCATTTTTTATGTGACTGTGGCTTACAGTATCTCATGTGCCTACCTTGTGACTATTTCATGTATGATAATTTGCTCCATGTATGGTATGTATTCAACATGAGTGATTATGTGTACCTATTGTATGTCGTTGATTGCTACATGCCTAAAATATCTTCTCTATGTCTGATGTGATTGATGCATTTTTAGCATAGGTGTGTACGTGTATGACTTGCATATAATCTTTGCATGTTTTCAACATAGTTACACCATGTGCATTTATAATCGTTTATGCTAAACAATGATAAAAAGATTTTCTTAGTAGATTAGTTGTAATTCATGTTTGAGATTGCTTGAGGAAAAGCAATTTCGAGTGGGGTGGAATGTCATGTCCCTGAATTAGGACACTAAAATTACTAAGCATTGAAAAGCAGATATGTAAAACAATACATGTTAGAATATAAATGCGAATAAATAAAATACAAATGAATGTCAAAATCTAAACATGAGCACTTACGATTTGAAGATAATTATAATTATCATTAATAATATTATAATTATAAATATAATATACAAATGAAATAAATTACAAATATAAAATACAAAATATAATAATACAAATCATAATTTAAATAAATAGTCACAAAGAAATTGCTAAGCAACAAAGTTAAATAAAATGAATATAATCCATAAATCATTATAGTTATAACTATCAACAATCACATTATAATTACAATTGTTATTTTCAAAATAGAACAAACAATCAACAATGATTAAGATAATAACAAGGCAACACTAATCATAAAAGATAATTAATATTGTCAAGTATTAGAATGAAACAAAGATTAATGGTCAACAAGCATTTTCAAAAGAAGTATCTATTAGAAGGGATACATCTCTTCATGTAGAAGAATAATGTTATAAAAAGACATTTTTGGTAGATGTAAAGAAGGATATGGAGAATCGAAGGAAAAAAGAAGAGTATGGTCTAGTAGAAGGAATATTTCCAATAAAAGGTTCTTTCGAAACCTAATCCCAAGGAATAAACAACAACAGTGGTAAGTCCATTATAATTATTGTATGCTGCTCTATGTTTAATGTTTATATTTGTTACTTTGTGGTACATAACCAGGGTCTGCAATTATAAATGTATGAGTTCCGTTATAGTATGGATTCATATAATAATGTGTAGAAGGTAAGAATAGGGATTTAGGTATATTATTAATTTAAATCTCAGTTGATGTTTATAAATATATTTAAGTATATTGAGATTTATGAATATATTTGAATATATTAGGATGGATAAGTATATTGAGAGTTGGAAGGGCATGTTAACAATTGATAAGTGTATATTTATATATATATATATATATATAATATAATATATTATTTACGACTATCCAATAATGATGCTTGTAGCAATTATTGAGCCTTATAAGTAATAGTGACTCTTCATTCACTACGATATTAAATGGTATAATAGAATTCCATCTATGATCTTGAAAGATGTTTAATATCTAATGTACTTATGAAATATATTAAAGAAAAATCATTCATAGTGAGTGATAAGGAGGAAATGAATAATCCTTTGACAAGAATGAAATATTTATATCATCTTTGAACTTATTAGATGTTATTACTGAAATTTATTCTCTAACATTCCTAATGTCTCTTTGAGAACACTTTGAAAGCAAGATTCAGGTTTAAGTGCTTCTACCAGAAATGGGACATTACACTTACTTGGGCCTAGATCTCGATTTCAAAAAAATCTCTATTGTTTTTGTTGATTTACAACCTTGAGAGAAAATTTGGTGGGAACCTTGATTTTGTTGGAATTGTGTGCCTCAATCCCATAGGCTGAAACCTCTTGTGAGCAATTTTGGTGTCACTATTGAGATGTCTGGCTGATCTGCTAGTTGATCCTGAACTGTCGCTATGACCTCCTAATTGTCTTGGCGATTGACGTAACCTGAAACCTTCGGCATAACTTGGACAGTCAGAATGATGTTTCGGCGACGGTAGAGAGTTTGGTTGATATCGGCGTGACCTTTGGTCTGTTTGGCCAATGCATAGTAATCAATATGACTTGCTCCTATCAAAATGTGTCCTGGCGATGGGAGATGTCTCACCGACATCGTTACACTCAGAGTCATCAGAGAGAGGATTGAAGGCTCGGTAAGAACTCTTGGCATTAGATGTTATTGGTTCCGGCCAATTTTGCATAACACGATGACTTCAAGGATGACGTAACTCTCACCAATGGGTATATTGTTTCAGTGTGACCTCTTGGCGAAAGTGGTAGTCTCTCTGACTATTCTGTGTTTGGTATGATGTCTTACCGATAGCGGTAGTCTTGCCGATAGTGCTACATGTGTTTATTGTTGGTATGAAGTCTTATCGATATGGCTTGTCTCACCAACAGCCTTTGCTCGATGACATGATGACATAAAGATCTACGAGACTCTTCAGCGAGCAGGGAGAACTCTTGCCCTATGTAGGAGGCTTTCCATAAGATCGCATTTGTGTTCCCAGATGACCTCGCCAATAGCAATGGTCCGGCCGATACTTCAGAATGATATCTGTGATGATGTCTGTTTTAATAAGGGTAAGAGTCCGAGTTAACAACTTTCAACTCTGGTAACCTCTTAATGGCAGGATACTCCGCCTGAGCATCGCATGCTTGTCTTGTGGTTATCAGGGATACGCTTAGTGTCTCACCGACATGCAAATGTGAATGCTTTGACGATTGGAAGACTGTCCTATGTGGTGTGTCTTGGACCAATCAGAGAAGGTGGAATATGAATTGTTTTGCTGTGAGACTATTACAACCGTTTCTGCGTGGAAGACGAACTGCTTGTGAGGAAACTTCTATACGAGGAAATGGAAAAAATATACTTAGATGTGCAATGGACGTTCTGTAAAAAAGAGAGCGATAGAGAGAGGGCCGAAAGGCTGGCTGAAAGGCCGAGGCCATGAGGCCAAGGCTGACAGAGAAAGAGAAGTGAGAGGCAGAGCTATGCTGCTGGAATCTCTCCTGATCATGGATCATGATTGATCTCTCTCATGTTGATTTGCACTATATATTGTGTTATGATGGATTGATTAGGAAATGTAAAGGGGAGAGTTTTCTACTAGGTTGTATCCAAAATGAACAAGATGTAATCTCTAAAAAGGCTATGAGCCTGAAATTGTATTGTAATATTTTGTTGCTGAATAATACAATGGCTCGAACTTTGGAGGGTGGGGTTTTTTACTTGAAAGGGTTTTCCCCACGTAAATCTGTGTGTTCTGGTTTTCTGTCTTATCTTTCATATGTGTTGGTTATGTTTCTAGAATCTGTTATTGCTTGTTGTTGAATTCACATGTGCTTCTCTTAGAAGGATTAATGTGGGAAATAAACTGTGTCTGTTTCCGCTTTAGGACATAGTTGTACATGTCTTTGAGGCAATCTAATTGAAATTAAAGTTACCAAAGGCACTACTATTCTTGGAGGTTTCTCTGAGATGCCCTAAATTTTCCTTACAGATTTTGTAATAACTTCCTTAGATTTTCTATAGATATCCTCAATGTGGATTTAGTAGCTTCAATATGGCCTTGAAAAACTCTTTAAAATTATGAAGAAATTTTCCAATTGAGAGATATAAACATCACACTTTTCCCTCCAAAATATTTTTTCCTTGTTTCTTACTCTTAGGTTGTAAAGATCATGCTCTAATACCACTTGTAATGAAATCATTTGTACAAGAGAAGAATATAATAGGAAATATAGTACAAATACTTAATAATACTTGAGAATAATTAGCCATTTTGAGGAGGAAAACCTCCAAATATCTCTAATAAGAATACAATTCACAATATGATCGTAATAAATTCATCACTAGCTCCTATACATATCCTACTTATGATTTAGATGTCACCCAAGATGACTTAGATACCTAGAAATATAACATTAGGATGACCTAATTATCTAAATACAAATATAATAATGATAATATAAATTAATTAAGAGTTAGGGTAGCCACAAGTTGATTAGTCATAACTCTATCACACATTGGGATGAAGAGTGTAGCATGCCAATGGGCCAATGCTTTTCTATTATTTGCAATGATTAAATGTGTAAATATAAAAAATAACAATTGTGTATTGACTCTATAATCGAAGAAGGAACAATCTAAATTAATCCTCTAAAATTTGTAATGTCTTAGGATCTAGAACTAGAAGTCAAATTTTCTTTGTGATTGTCAAAACTCTTCTCTTCACTTTGCCTAATTCTTCTTGTCCTTTTCTACATTTTCTTGATATCTAAGGGCTAGTAGTATTTATAAATAGCTTGGTAAGGTTGCTATTATGTCATAAAGGGACATGTTTACTTGAGTCAACTTGTAGAAATATGTGTACAATATTGAAACATGTTTCATACATTTATATACTCCTACAATGATCGTGTAGGTCTAGATTCTTTTTATTGATCTAATTAAAGTGTGAAAAATGAATGATACGTGAATATAGCTCTCAAATCATGGATGTTTGAAATTAATGCACTAAGTACTTTTAATTACAAGGATATAGTAATAAATCACACAAATTTATATTTAGTCAAATCGTCAAAATAATTTTTTTGACAAGAGTTGATCAAATATTTGAATTAAACATTTACAATTTTAATGGGTACCTTGAAATGTGTCACATTAATTTGGGAAACACATGTCTAAAAATATTGGTATAAATAGATCTAATTAAAATATGTATAAAATGAATGTATTGGAATGTGTCAACATAAAGATGAAACTAAAAATAAATACATATGTATATACATAAAAGATAAGTATATGACATACATAACAAGAGATCCAACTTTAAATAAAACTATCCCATTTGTTAATATTTTCATATATCAAAATGTTCTCTTAAAACATATATAAAATTAAGTGAGAAATAACATAAATATACAAGTTTCACCATTACATATATAAAAAAATTATTATTTATTTTTTAATATATATTTTATACAATACTTCCTCTTAGAAGAGATCAATGATGAGAGCATCATATTTGAAATGACGAAAAAATAACCAAATAACTACCACCCATTATTTTTAAAAATGATTCCATCTAGAGAAAGATGCCCCCTACTATTTGAACATTAGCCAATAAACCATCTGCCACACACTTTTGAGGCCGCTCCCTTTTGTCTAAAGTCAACTTAGCATCAAAGAAACGGACATTATGTGAGCCTAAAGTTCCATCTGTCCCCAGTTCAAAGCACGCCTATACTTGTCGAAAACCCTAATGACTTCTTCTCAACCGTATAGATTTCCCCAAATTAGAACTTCTTAATCTAAGTTTCTCATCTGAGTAATAAAACGGATAAATATGATGCTCCCTACGTAGGTAAAAAGAGTATCTAATATCCGCTACTTATTTAAGACAGCTGGATTCTGAATAGAGATCATTCGTAAGATGGGCCATCATAGCCTGTTAGCTTCCTTTCTATTTAATCAGTCAACCTTAAAATGAATGGAAAATGACATTTTACGAGCCGGAAGTTCAACTTATACGTAAAGTTTTTAGTTCAACTGTTTAAGATGATTGGGATTCCTTTCCCAAATCAAATATTGGACTTA